>CM076583.1:1313911674-1314219837 GCA_034641835.2 Pinus albicaulis | reverse complement strand
ACATCACCAAGTCAACCCATAAAATTTTACTTCTTCTAACTCCTTCATGTGGACTCAGAATTGAGTGTCGTGTGCGTCATTGGAATCATAAAGACGAGATCTTCAGCTTGACACTGATTTTTCCACATTTTTGACACTTTTATTTTTGAGCCTTTGTACTTAAGACACTTGTACTTGGACCTGTACGATCCTTCTGGACCATTCATCCCCACTAAAGAGCTTTTGTACCCCCAAAATCCTTATCAATCAACAGGAAAGTGAGGGAATTTCTCCCTCACATTCTCCTTTTCAAGCCATTTAGCTTTACTTTGGTGCATCCCTTTGAAACCAACATGGAGATATTCCACACCTCATCCTCACGAAGTCCTGGTCCTTCAATCAAGAATGACATCTTCTGGCAGTTCATCGAGGTATTCTGGTGCAAATTCATCCACTGTAGGAAATTATCCTACCTCCTCGGTGTCCATAATCAATGGTGGTTCATAAAGCTTCAGATTTTCGACATTCACGACTGAGTACATATGCATGTATACAGGCAAATCAAGTCGGAAAGCATTATTCCCAATATTCTCCAATATGGTAAATGGACCACACCATATTGGTCACAATTTCTTGCCTTCCCCCTTCATTCGATCCTTGTTGATAGGGAACCACACCTTGTCACCAACTTGAAATTGATGGTCGACTCGGTGCTTATCATGTCGGGCCATATATCGAGCCTGACACTTTTCCAAATTCTCTTGCACTGTTTGATGAATTTTCTATATTTTCTGGATGAACCACTATGATTTTTCCCTATCATCACATCCACTAGCATCTTCATCCCTTCCATAGATCATGTCAAAAGGGTCCTTTGGTAGGTAACCAAAACATGTCTCAAATGGTGAACGTTGCGTAGACGAACGCACTACTCGGTTGTAGGCATGCTACACATATGGAAGATGCTCATCCCACAACTTAGGATGTTTGCTACAATATCCTCGCAACAAGTGTACCACGATAAGGTTGAAGACCTATGTTTGACTGTCAATTTTTGGATGGAATGTCGTACTTCTCTTCAACTTGGTGTCCATCATTCGCCACAAGTTGGTCCAAAACTGTCCAAGGAAGCGAGAGTCTCGATCTGATACAATCGATGTGGGTAACCCAAAGTGGACCCAAACAAACTGAAAGAAAAGATAATTAGTCTACTCAGTAGTGACCTTCTTTTTACAAGGCATTAATATGCACATTTTTCTAAATCAGTCTACGACAACATACAAATAGTCGTGACCCTTTCTAGACATAGGCAAACCTCCTATAAAGTCCATCGACACACTTTCCCATGGACAACTCGGAATAGGGAGTGGTGTGTAGAGCTCAAGTTTTCTATTAGAGGGCTTTGAAACAGAACATATCACACATCCCTTTACAAATTGGGTTACAATGTTTTGCATATGAGGCCAAAAGCAAAACCTTTGTAAATGCAATAAGGTTTTTTCGACACCAAAGTGACCCGACACAAGAGAGGTGTGTGCCTCTCGAATTACATGCACCCTTCCCACTATGGGTATGCACAATTTTCCAAGGTGATAAAATCACTTCCCCTGCAAATGATAGTTGTCCACCTATGATCCATGAGTTATTTTTGCATATATTTCTTTAAATTCATCATCGTTAACGTATTGTTCAGCATAACTTTCAAAAGACAACAAAGTATTATGAAAAATAATAGAAGCAATAATAGGAGGGTGAGAGAGCATATCTGCTATTTTGTTTCTAGTGCCCTTCTTATACTTTATTACCAGATGAAATTTTTGTAGAAAACCCATCCACCTGAAATGACGAGCCTGTTGTAGCTTGGTCTGTTACTGAAGGTATTGCAAGGGCTGGTGATCCGTATGGATAATTTTTTCCTTGTCGATCAGGTAGTGTTTCCACTTTTTCACACTTTAGACCAAGGCATACAGTTCCTTGTCATAAGTGGTGTAATTGATGACAGCCTGGGAGAAATTCTCCGAATGGTAACTTATCGACTTCTTTTTCTGCAACAATACAGTCCCTGTGGTGTACCCACTAGTATCGGTTTCGATCTCAAAAGGCTACTGGAGATCAGGTAAAGCCAGGACTGGTGCAGTGCTAATTTTCTCTTTTAGTGCTTCAAAGGAATTCTGCTGCTTTCCTCCCCACTGAAAGGCTTGTTTTACACTTGTCAGTGCATGTAAGGGTGATGCAATAATGGAGAAGTTGGAAATGAATCTCCTCTAGTACTATACTGCACCTAGAAAATTGCAGACCTCTATTACATTGATAGGATTAGGCCATTTTACAATCACCTCAAGTTTTGAGTGGTCTATTTTTAATTGACCATTACTGACAATATGACCTAGGTAAGCCGAAGAGGTTTTCCCAAACTCACACTTTGACAATTTTACATACAGCTCTTCTCTTTTTAATGCATCAAGCACTTTCTTTACATGGCATACATGTTCATCCCAAGTCCTACTAAAGACAATAATATCATCTAAATATACAAGGACAAATTCAACAATGAAAGGCCTAAAAAGATCATTCATGACCCTCATGAATGTGGTTAGAGCATTGCACAATCCAAATGGAATCACCATCTATTCGAACAACCCCTGTTTGGTCTTGAAGGCGGTTTTCCACACATCCTGCTCTGCAATTCTAACCTGGTGATAACCACTACACAAATCCAATTTGGTGAAATAGATAGCATTCTTTAATTGATCTAACAAATCATCAATGCGAGGGAGAAGGTATCAATTTTTCACCGTGATTTTTTTTAGTGCCTGATAATCCACGCACATCCTCCATGTGCCATCTTTCTTAGGCACTAACACAATCGGCGAGATGCATGGAGAAGTACTTGGCCGGATGACCCCTTGGTTCAACAATTCATGTACCTTATTTTTTATCTCCTCCATCTCGATAGACGACATCATGTACATACCAATCTTTGGCAATGGAGCATCATGCTGCAAATGGATCTCATGTTGGATTTCTCGTTTCGGAGGCAATCCTCTCGGTTCCTGAAACAACTCGTCATAGTTAGAAATAAATTCACATAATTCCTTTTTATGAGCCGGATCACATCCTCAGAAAGTGTAAGATGTTTCTGCATCTTTTTCTCTCACAACCATGAGCAAACACCCCTTGTTGTAATTCACTAATCTCTTCATCTATCCTGCACTTACAAGACTGACACTGACCTTGGTTTGATGAGCTCTTACAATATATTCTACCCCATCTTTTGTGATTTGGTATTTCTTTTCATGTCGAAAGAAAATTTATGTCCTGTCATAAAGATAGGGACTTCCTAACACAATACCACATATATCCAATGGTATGACATCTAGTTCTACTTCATACACTAGTTTAGAAGAAATTACAAATTTAACCTTACATTGCTTGGTTACATTTAATTTTACTTTGTCATGTATCCATCCAAGTGGATAAGGTTTCGGATGAGGCTTAACTTCTAAGCCTAAATTTTTAACCAAGGATTCTGAGAATAAATTTTCTTGAGAGCCTGAATCAAATAGAGTTTATACTTTTGTATGATTTATGAAAAATCTAATATGAAACAACTAAATTCTCTTTCATTCATTAGGAAGAGGCTCATATATTGAACTAGTGCTTCCATGTGATTCAGAATTAACATGACGAGAAAGAGTACCTTTTGAGCCTGTTGTTGTGATCAATGCCTCATCACCAAAGTCGGATCCAAGGTCTTGCTACATGGTTGCTACCATCTTTTGGTTACCCTTTCCACCATATCTCTTTGGCTTCTTTTCTGGGTACAACTTCCAACAATGATCGTCTTCATGACCTTCCTTTTTGCAATGAATGTAATAAGGATTTTCTCCTTCATCTTTCTTTGTTGATGTCGCCTTTTTTTCCTTTCCCTTTCCTTTCCCCTTGAATTTTCCATTTGAAGGTTTGAAAGGTGGTTTCTTTTAATGATCATACTTATCATTTATGCCCCTGTTTTCAAGATGAATGGCCTTTAAACTGGCTGAGTCAATAGTAGTAGGTTAGAACATTAACAATGAATGTCTAATGTAACTATGTAATGAACCAATATACTTAGTTACCACTTTAGGTGAATCTAATGAAATTCCCAAACTTAGTGCTTGTTTTCTAAATTCCTCGGTAAAGCTTTGCATGTTTTGACCTTTGCCTTGCCTTAGGTAATGCCACTCCATTAAGACTTTTTTCTTATAACCTAAGGGATATAATTGATCTTTAAGTGCAACAATAAAATTTGACCATGAGGAAAGAAGGTTACCCAAATTACTGTTGCCTTGAATTTTTCTCTCCCACTAGATAAGAGTGGTGCCATTCAATCGAAGAGAATCCAACTGGATCTTTGCCTCGTCCTCCACGATCTATTGAATCCCAAGTAGAGTTCGATCTGCCTAATCCAGTTCTTCAGCTTCTCTGCATTACTTTCACCATTATACAAGGGAAGATCAAATTTGACATCTAACTTAAAGAAAGGTTTATTAGATGCATTTCCTAAATTCCTATGATGATGGTGAGAAGAGGAGGAAGAAATTTCACTCGTGGGAGGATAAGGAGGTGGATCTCCTCCATCATCTCCATGCGTTGAACCTCATCCCTCTGAAGCATTTTCCCCTTCTTTCTCTAGTTTCTCAAGTCTAGATAAGAACTTCTCGACCCGATCTGCCATGGTGTAGAATGTTTTGCGGAATTTTAGCTCATCCTCATTTTGAACATCGTCATCCATGTTTCTTCTTCGATGTGCACGTCCCACTTCGGGATCAAAAGACTTTAGTTTCCCTTCACCTCTTCGTAGCCTATTTCTATTTAGCATACAAACATGAAATTCACATCTACAAAGACCTGCTCTGATACCACTTGATCCAAGATCTTTAGCTTTGATATGTATTAAAGAGTTACATGTAAAATTGCATCTTAACCTTGAAACTTAAAAGGCATGAACATAAGAAGAGAGAAGCACATAAAATCATGCAAAGAAGACATAGAATTGATATCGGAGTTCGTCTAGGAGGGACTACATCTACGGGCCCTGCTCAATCAGTGGGGAGGCCCACTTTCATTAAGTGGAAAATAAAATGAAAGTACAAGCATCAACAAAAAATTACACCCTTATACCTCCATAGCTTAAAGTGCCCGAGAATTGGAGACCTATGATGAAGAAATGGATAACATCGTTGGATTCTTGTTGCCGAGAGGTGCAGAATCCATATAAAATTTTCCTGATTCTGACGTCGGACAAATCTGGCGCCTCCATAAATGGGCTCAATTCAAGGTTTCACCCCCCCTCCTGCAAGGCACTCAAGGTTCCACTCAGTCTCATACTTTTTGCCAGTCCTGCTCTCCCTGGGCGCACTTCTAAGTTGCAGGTTTAAATATATGAGGTTGGGCGGACTCCCCAAGGGATTCGCTAGCCGAGTTGGTTTGAGATCCAAGTATGAGGGAGGGGGTCGTGTGGGAAAACCCCACCCCCTCTGTAATAAGGTGTATACCATTTTACAACCGCGACATATATTTTAAAATAGTCGTCACATTTTTTAATGCAAGGAATGGGGGGGTCGGACACGCATCGGGCGGCCTACCCCGAATGCTCCTCCAATAGTGTATAGATATGTATGGAGTGTGATTTGGGGCCGCAAGGTCACAACTATTGGCCCCACCCTTTTATGTCGTCGGGTGGTTGGGCGGCGGGGTCATGACCGTTTCCCACCCCCATTAATATATGCTTTCTACAACAGTTTTTGGGGGCGGCAAGGTCATGGCCGTCGACCCCCCTTTTTTTAATTATATTTGTTGGTATGTTGGGGTAGGGCGGGGGTCATGGCCTGCCCTAACATTTTTAAATATTTTTTATTTTTATTTTTTAGACCAACCTATCATTTTCAAATATTTTGGATTTTGACCGAAAGAGTCAAACAAATTGTCCCACAAATTCGCCTGGAATCTTGCCGAACTTGGCCGGAATCCGGTGGTCGGATTTCTGCAAATTGGTTGCCTCCTTAAGCTGCCATATCACCAAGTCAACCCATAAACTTTGATTGCTTCTAACTCCTTCATAAAGACTTGGAATTGAGTGTCGTCTGCGCCATTGGAATCAGAAAGACAAGATCTTCAACTTGACATTAAGTTTGTCACATTTCTGACACTTTGATTTTTGAGCCTTTGTACTTAAGCCACTTGTACTTGGACCTGTACGATCCTCCTGAATCAACTAAGGAATTTGATAGAAACAAACTATATTTTCCATTTCAAGTCTTCATTGCTCCATGTTAGAACCTTTTTTAGCAAGCTCATCCACTCTAGCATTCAGTTGTCTGAGAATATAGTAGAATTCAATATTTTCAAATTGGGAAGCAAGAATAAGCACTCTTAGATTCATTGGAAGCGATGAGGAGCTCATTACATCTATGGCCTTTTTCATTTGATAGATGACAATCATACAATCTCCAAAAACTGAGAGTCCTTGAATTTTCTTTTCTATAGCCACCTCCAATCCTTTCCATAATGCAAGGAACTCTGCCATATTATTTGGATGTAATTCCTAGCCCCTATTTTTATTTTCTAAATTCCCTTATATATAGTTTTTCTTTTTTAATTATATATATTTTTGAACTTGATGTGTTTTTCCTCTTTTCTTTCTTTGTCTTTTTCTTTTCTTTTATAATTTTATTTCATATACATATATACTAATTTTTATTTTTCCTCTTGTAAGGGCCAATGGCCTTACAGAAAAATTGAGAACCTCCAAAAAATTTATGTGGCTAATAGCCTCAATCACAATGAAAACGAACCTTGATGAAAGGTTGATGGCCAAAAGCCAAATCAAACTAGCTCTATTTAGCGGTTAAGTGTCCAAATGATCGAACAACATTGATACCAAATGTTACAAACATAGTTTGTACTTCACAATAATCTTTAGAAGACTTAGAATAAGGAGACATCCATTGAGGATATATATATATATATATATATATATAGTAGAAAAAAAATTGATATAAGATTTTGGTTACAAATGAGGGTCCGCTTATATACTTAGGGAGGTTCTCCTTCATGAACGGTAATGTATTTTGAAACATGCCTCCTCGGTACACTAATCATTGTTAAATTATTAATTATTAATTATTACATTCATAACATAAAATTTAAATGAATATAACCCAACTTAGGTGTATATATGCCATGTAGAGCATGCGCCCAAACCAACTCATTATCTCTATCATTTAATCTTATGTGAGTTGAAGACAAAGCATCCAAGTATTTAGACCATTCGTCCCAAAAAACCACTTGAAGATTTAAATCTAAAACTATTAACCAACCTTGACGCCAAAGGGTAGTCTGACCAAGATTATTAATATTAGAAATTCTAGAGTATCATTGATCTCTCAGATTATTAATTAGAGATTTGATAGTCTATATTTTTCACCACTCCCCAGAAAAAGATTTGAGCCTAGCCTAACCTTGTTTCCATTTCTGAACTTCCATACCAGACTCAAACCAACCAAACCAAATTAATTTAGAACATCCCTCCATACAACTAATATGTTTTTTCATGATCTGTCCTAAAGCCACATCCAATCTTCCAGGGAATAAGGGGCAATATACATATATACCACCATTGTCCAAATACTGTGTAGAGATAAGCCTCCACCCACACTTTGTTGCAAGGGCTTTTGAGAACATAAAAATATTTTTTAGTCCCCACTCAACAAACAATGTTGGTACAATAAAATGATTCCACTTGAATCAAGGGAAGACAAAATGATCTTGGGATATTTCCCACAAAAACTTGAAACAGATCCTCTTAGCTTTCTCTAAAACACCCTTAAGAATCCAAGCCAATGATATCCAGTAAACTGGGATGGCTTGACAAAATGATCTTGGGATATTTCCCACAAAAACTTGAAACATATCCTCCTAGCTTTCTCTAAAATACCCTTAAGAATCCAAGCCAATGATATCTAGTAAACTGGAATGGCTTCATGGACTATATTATTCAAGATGTTGAGAGAACCAATAAAACAATAAATATCATGAATTAGAGTTGATTTGTTATGATAAATTTGTGGTAAACCTGACATAATTAATAAAACTAAGCAATTTAGAAAGTAAATTTTATGAATAAAAACACATCATATTTATATGTTTTGGCTTTGTTTGCTTATAATGTATATTTTTAAGAATTTTGAAATTCAAAGAAAGTTATCAAAAATGCGTTGAAATAAAGGCTTTCACTTGGTTTATTATTTGTGTTTGACTTTAAAATATAATATAATTGATTTTTGTAATATACTCGCTTAGTGACAAGTTTTTATAAGTTTTTGATATATATATATATATATATATATATATCCTAATTCTTTTTCGAAGGCAAATTTTGATACTAAATTACATATTTTGTTTATAAATGACAATGTGGTAGGTATACATACATAAAATATCATTAAATATGATAGAGTTATTTGAATAGTTTTCTCAATTTAGAAATTTATGTGATCCAATAATTTTTTTTCCAATTTTTATAAAACAAATATTCTACTTGAAAATATAATAAAATAATTTTAATTTAAAAATACAATTTTAATATATTGATAATATCTCACAGAGGGTGGATAAATCGGTGATTGTCGTGTTATGAAGTTTTATGTAAATTCTGAGATTCAAGATTCAAATTTTTTTGTGGGTGTTTAGCCAACAAAAAAACAATATGTTTTAGTTGTTATGTTTCTAGTGGCCATCAACCATTCTTCCTAGAGTGAATGCTACTGGAGGGAATGGATATCCTTCCTATAGTAGGATTGTAGCAATATTCAATAGTTTTGAGCAACTTTTGCTTCCAACCCTAACACTTTTGGACAAAACCCTAATGGGGATCAGTAAAATCCCCAAAAATCCATCACCCAATTAGGGAAATGAAGGCCAAGAATTTGTCTTCCTAAAGATGCAATATAACATAAATTTGAAGTGAAATCTAGCTACATTGGGGAATATATCTAATACATATGGGATCATGCACTAATCGAGAAATTTCTCAGTATTTTGTCTTCATAAAAAACTATTTCTTAATGGGAACCCAAGGGTTATATTAAGATGAAATTGGGGACCAAAGGTTTCTTTACCATAGTATTTGCCAACATTAAAGACAAAACTCGAGTATTTTAAAATGGATCTTTTTTTAACTCAACAAGGTTGTATCTTCACTTCTGGATATAGTGATCTTTGCTTGATAAGGAATATTTTACTGCAACACCAATTTGGATTAGAATGTATTCACTACCGTGGGAATTTTTGGATGAGGAAACTCTAGCTAGCATAGACAATTCCCTCGGCTATTTCATCAAAGCTTCAGAACCAACTAAGAAATACATATACATTTCTTATGCATGTATTTGTGTATACATGAATATTTCCGAGTTGCTTCCTGATTCCATTGATATTTATTATCAGGATGAGCTCTAGAAGCAACCCCCGGATGACGAACACATTCCTTTTGATGTCAAAGGTGCCATGAATATGGTCATCTTTATTGCATGTTTCCTCTATTGGCTATAAATTCGAACCCCAAGTCATCTTCCTCTTCGGATGATTAGGGTTTTACAAAAGTTGGAGGTAAATATAAGAATCCTAAAACCATACCCCGCAACCCAATCCCTTGGGGAAGAAACCCTCTTCCATCAATTATTTTGAATTGTTGTCCCCCTTGGATTCTATCGAAATCCACTAAATTCACCATCTCCTAAAATTTTCATGCATAACCCCACTCTGCCACCATCCTCAGTTGTGTCACCCACTCTTTTATTGTTCCCCCGTTAATGCTCAAATATTCCTTGCAAGAGGACCCTGATCAATCCTTAGACCAAAATGAGGATATGGAGCTAGACTCGCTCAATATGCTGGAGTTGGCTAAAGCTTGGAAGGACAAAGATCCCTTCTCTTCTTGAACATCAAGTTAAAGTGTTAAGTCATGTATATTTTAAATATTTCCATTCCACCTTAAAATTGGCATCAGAGCTCTCCAACACAGTCCCGCTTGGATTCCAATCCCAGCCATTGAAGGATCCAATAAAACCTTGTAGGGAGGCAAAGAAAAACAACCAGTAAATCCTAGATGAATTGGGGGGTATGTTGGTTAACTCAAGACACATTAGGGATATCATGAATGTCTTCCTTACATCGAATATACCCTCGACATGAAAATCATCTCATGGAATATCAGAAGCTTCAACGTTCACAATAAAAAACAGAGGCTCCTCAAAGCAAAATGGTACTCTAAAATATTCAAGGATGTATAGGCCCACATTTCAGTTCTTGTATGGTTAATTTTGGTTTCTTAAGTAATCTAATATTTTATGTCTCTCTAAGGAGTGTAAAATTTTAAATATGACCTGGTCTTATAGTAAACAAAACATCTAAGATTTTCAAAATTTTCATATATCTCGGAAGGAACTATAAAAATTACCAAAAAAATTAGTCACAGAAAAAATAAAAAATAAAAAATAAAAAATTAAATTTAAATGTAACTTTAATTTCTAAAATATATATTTTTTTAATTTATACTTTATAAATTTTAAATTTAAAAATATTTTGATTGATAAAATATTATTTTATAATTAATAAAATGTAAATCTGAATTTTTTAGTACTTAAAATGTAACTTTATATTTGTGAGGCAACCTCTTCTTAAGTATTCAAAATTTCACAATGAGTATGGGTTACGTGATAATTAGTTAAACATTTTTTGTTTTAACTTGATTATATATTGTTATTATTAAAAAAATGTATTACTTATTATTATTATTATTTTAATACTTTTGAGGAATTAACTTTCACTATATTAATAATAATTATACTTTCAAGTCCCCGATGGGGGTGACGAACATCGAAGTTTGCTAGATGCATGTGCGATGAGAGTGTACATTCAGCGGATAGGAAAGAGGATAGACTCCATGTCCTCCCATTATGTATGGTGTACAACGAGTTTAATGGTGTTGCATGTGAAGTCTCAGTCTCATTCATTCTCTTTGGGTTTGAGTTTTGGATAGGTAAGCGGGTTTATGGCACTCGTCGGGGTTCAGGAATGTTATATTAATGTGGTAGTATGGTGGATGGTTGCTTGTGGTACGAGATTTGTTAGTAACTTTGGTTTCTTAGGCCTAATTTTAATCTAGGAGAGGTCGAGGTTTCTTCGTTTCCGCCTCCTCCACCATGAACAGTTCACAAAAGTGTTAAGTTCTTCTCCTACAGTCTGGTGTCTCTCCTTTGTCAATGGTTTAAGTGAATTTTTCATGGTAATTTGGTCGATTATAGTACCTACTATTGTGTTTCTTTCTTAATTTCTCCCTGGGCATTATTTGTGTTTGGGAAGCTGTCTGATTTTCTTGTCCATCGAGTATCTTTTAGGTTTTCCCCTTTCTATGGTTTCTCCCTAGATTCCTAAGACCCGTCGTTGGGTGAGTAGCAATTGGGTTCGGTGGTGGAAGGCGGGTCTAGAGATAACTTTTGTGGCTGGTAATTGGCTTGGGTTTGTATCCTGTGTGTATATGCTCTGGTGTCAAGTTATTTTGTTTGTGGCTTTGTTCCCTGGTGCTTCCCTGGGTAGACGAGAAGCAAATATCCTAGTCTGGTTGGCGTGTTTCTTATCTTTAGGTTTTCTTGTAACTCTCCATATTGGAGAAAGGTGGTTTTAAACCCTGTGGAGTAGACGTCTTTTGGATAATTCGGGGTTGTATTTTTCCCTACTAAAGTTGTCAGCTTGTTGGTTGGTTTTGCTGCTTGTTGTTTAGGTGTATCCCTAGGCCCTCACCATGAGACTTGTGTCGTGTAACTCCCACTCCCAGCCCAAGCAGATGGGAGTTTCGTCCAACCAGGAAGGATGTAGCACAGAGGTGAAGGTGGCACTAGAGGTTCGCATCATTGAGCATCGAAAGATGGGTGGCCGAGTTTCTGGGGGTGTGGTTCATGTGGCGTTGAGAGTGTGTGGTGGCAGAGATGGTGCGATAGCAGGGCGGGGTGGTTGTGGAAAGAAAGGAAAAGTGGCACGTGAGGATGGAGCAGGTGTGCGAGGTCGGAATCGTCAGTGGAGGCATGTAGGTGTTGCTTGGCAGAAAAGCCACTCTGACTTGTATAGTGATTTTCTTCAGTCTGTTCTGGATCTTCTGGAAGTTTATGATAGGGACAGAAAGGAAGAACATGAGGTTGTCATTTCTACTCTAAATCAATTGCATTAATTTCAATTCCATGTCTGAGAAAGGATTGCGGTGGTGTGGCAGGGTTAAAATCTGCTAACTGAAAAGGTGGAGAATATGGAAACGTGGTTGGCTCACTTCGAGCAACATGTGTAGTTTACCTATCATTCCCCCTCCCCCTCCAGGGACTGGTCCAGACAATCCAGCTTCAATCACTTCTGACGATTGAGCATGGTCACAGGTGTTCTTCTGGGTTTGTTGGTATTTTGGTGCTTTTGGCTTGGGACTATTCCTTTAGTTTTTCTATTTTTTCTTTGTCATATGGTGCTAGAATTAGTCAACAAACCCAGTCGGGGTGAGACTACTTGCATTTTTCTATCTATTTACTTTTATTTTGATGGATGAAAAGAACCTTGATTTACTATATATATATATATACTTTCAAGAGTAGTTTATAAGGGTTTTTTTGGCTTTATTATTGAGGAGCATGGTGGTCCTCGAAGAACTGTGTGGTGTTCTTGATGGTTACTTTCTAGTTGATTTCAAGTGCCTTACTCAATGATGCCTTAGATGATATGATCATGCCTTAGATGGTGGAGGATAGTTCATCACTTTATATTAATGCTTATTGTTTTTCCTTTCTTTCCCCTTTTTGGTTATAATCAATTTGATGATGATGACTTAGATATGACCTAATTAGTTTATGTGATGAATGTGGTGGCACAATTATGCTAAGGGGACCAACTCATTTTTTACACTTTAACTAAAGCATGTATATGAGAGTAAATGAGGAAAAAGGTGTTATCCCCTTTAACCAAGATGAAGACTTATGCTAAGTAAGAGTTATATCATTTTGATAATAAGCTAATCACTTTTTACTTTGTACAATTATTTTTATAACCTTTCATGTTTCATTGTTAAATTATTATTATTATTATAACCTTTCATCTTTCAAGGTTAGGATGAAAGGTTAAATGAATATGTCATTTTAATTGAAATTAAAATTATATCTTTAACTTTGATTACTAGTGTCGCGATTTTCAAGGTGTTAATTTATGAAACCATGGTGGTACCATGTTATATTGTAAAATTGTCTAATGAAATCTTAGAACACATTACATGAACGATCGTCCTTATTCAAGGAGCCAACCCATATTCTATGCATTAGTTTTCATATGGACCAATTTTGGAGGAGTTATTGACACTAAAGTATAGCCAACTCAGTCATTGCTTAACCTGTTATGAGAGTTGATTAGGAAGTTATCATTTTCAATTATCATTGGGAAGTGAAAGGGGATTTAAAACCACCTTAAGTTTTTCTGATGGCATGCCTTCTTCTGACACCCACATTAACGCTTTCCTGTGCATATAAAATGCATCCCAAATTTTGCCCCCAATACAATATATACCTCTCATTTCTTATGAAAGTGCATCTCCATCTTATTATCTGAACTGGAAATTTAAATAAGCGCAGAAGATTTAATATATCATATCCTATGGCCATGCAATCACAAGGAAACTCCATATACGAGGTTATTCTACTTAGCATACTATTGTGGTTATACTACCCATATGTTAAACCCATCCTATGAAATTGAATCAACCCTCCATTTGGCGCTAATATCAAATAACACTTTCGACCAATACATATACAATTAGATGTACCCAAGGCTCACCCTTATCCTTTATAACCAAATAAATACAAATCACATCCACCAATCCGTATGTTATTTGGCCCACATTTCTATACTCAACCATGCAAACATTTCATTAAAACTCAAACATTTCTTAATGTTGGTTCCACGCATATATAACTTTAGCCACCATACATATACGTTCGCTATGCTAACATTTAACTTTGGTTTAACAACTCAATTCAATGAATTAACCCCGAACAAAACACAAATCAATGCATTATTGCCTCAGGCCCACCATAAACATTCAACCTTCGCTTACAAAGTAACTACTTATTAATACAAAAGCATCAGCCATACCTTAATTAACCTTTGTGCAAGTTCAATTGCGAAAATCGTTTGATCTTTCGTCCTCCATATCGAACGAATCAAACAGATATCGCATTTTTTCTAGGGCCGAAGTTTAACACATGAAATTTACGCGATATGGGTGGATTTAGAATACCGTCCAGGGACGCGTGTCAACCGATGATTGTTATCGCGTTTTTTTTCTCACAATTCTACTTACCAGTTTTAAAAAGTGCGATACTACCGCTTTTCTAACCCCGGTTTCACTGTTCACCCTGTTCGGTTCCGCCTCGGTGGTTGCTCACAGTTCTGCTTCGTTGTACGTCTTAACAATTTCGCCTTCCATTCTTCAGCGCTGGTTCTTACACAAATTTCACACAGAGATATAACCAATCTCTGCGTCTTCCCTTGCAACGTGAAACCGATTAAACAACCAGAGTTTTAGCACAGAGTTAATCATATTCAATGCCAGAGGTTCACATGCTTGCGCCCTTCATAAAAAGGTCTAACTCATCACTTCTTGTATTGTGGCTTTAACACCCGAAAGGTATCGAATTTATGAAAATCGAACCCAATAGCTCTTTACGCCAAATGTATCAATATCAGAATAAATCTCTGATACGATTGGAACCCTTTCACATAGGATTTGATATATATTTTGTAAATCTGAAACTCAATTTCTCTGCACGTCATCGACCCTTGCATTGGTCGATGACTGCAATATTCCTATCATCTTCTCAAAGGAGTATACAAACCATTCATGCGTTCAGTTCAAAACACACTGTCGACAGTATTAACATTGATTATTCCAATTATATACAGAGCACCATTAACCCCAAATTTCAGAGTACATATCACACATTCTTATACATTTCCTATTGAAATTCGAAGCCCAATCATACAGAAATTACATCAATTAATGCTCATGTAGTACTGAAACAAATCCATTCGTATATTCAGATGAATTTACTTACAAGCTTCTAAACTAGCCAGATCTTTGAATCAAATGGCCCTTCGGAAACCTACTCTACCTCTCCCATTCTCTGCTCTGTCCTATGGCTAATGCCTCAGAGGATTATTTATACAATTAAAATAAACTGATTCAGCTCCCTTAACGCTCAACAAAACTCTTGAAATTCCTCACAGTCCTAAATTTAGTTTAACTCCCTATATTCACTAAACTGACTCTTCAAATTCCTAGCTAATCGATTCCCCCTCTTGTTCTCCAATGACTTGGGAACAATTAAAATTCGTCACTATATTTAACTAAATCACTCAAATATGAATAATTACATGGGAAATTAAAACCATGAGACCCCCTTATGTCTATTTATGTACAAAGTATTTTCTTGAGCCTAATGCTCCTGCATCAGACTCCCTAGGTTAAAATGATTCATAATCTCCTGATCATGTTCTTTCATCCTTGTATTCTTGGATCCCACACTTTTTTTTTCAACTGATCATCTGCTGCAACATTATTCTTCTACACTTCTCCAGGCTTCCATATCTTATTTTGTCTTTCTCCACTGGCTGCACTTTTGCATTCTCTTTCTGTCTTTCTTCTGTTGTTGCTGCTCCTTTGTTTTCTTGCTGTTGTCTTCCTCTGAGACACCTTCACCATCAGCGTTGTCATAAATTCAATTTCTCTGTCTAACATGTCTTCTAATTGCTGGGCACTGCCCCATCTTGATTGTTGAACTTCTACTTCTACTTCTGCTTGTTGAGTTCTTACTTGCTGAAATCTTATTGCTGCTTTTTCATGCTGAGCTCCTACACTTACTGTAGATTTATCCCCAGCTCTAACTGCCACCCAATCATCCATACCCTCTTGTTCTCTGCAACAGTAAAACTCTTCCTGATTTCCATCCATGAAAATTTCTTCATCCTCTGACTTCAACAATCCTCTGGACTGGTATTTAAATTGCCAGTCTTTGTCATCATCTCCTTTCTTCTCCTGTACTAAACATCCCTTAGTCCTTCCATTAGTACCTGCAATCATAAAACACACATCAAAGTTAAAAAATCTTTGTGTCTCTTCTTCTTCTTCTGGCAATACTTCATTTTGTTGCTCCAACATTTCCTCTAGCAACACTCCAAGCTGTTGTTCTGCCATTTGATTCTCTTTTCCAAATGTTTCCAGCAAACATTTCAGCCATCTCTCTTGCATAACCATATCATCAATATGCTGCAAACTTGTTTCAGCATATTCTTCTTCTTCTTCCTTGACAATCTTCAGCAATTTTCTTTCATCCCCTTGATTGATTCTGGCAATCAATTCAAGTTCCTCAACCACTGTATCCTCATCCTCTATCAGAATAAAATTCTGATTCTCCACTGTTGTAGCAGTCTTAAAATTCTGTTTTCCAACCTTCTCTTGGCTATTCAGACCAGCCAAACTTTCCTTGTCATCAACAGCAATAACAAGCTCCTTTAAAGGAGGCATGATAGCCTCAGATTCCTTCAACAACCCATCTTCATTCAAGACAACTCCAAGTGATGGATTGTCTTCTGCAGTCCATGTCTACACAGCCAACATGTCAATTTTAAAATTACAAGACCCAATGGTCTCAATTGATGATCCAGTCACCAATTCTTCTTTCTGCAATTCTAAGTCTTTTCCAAGACCCGGAAAATCTTCATTGTCCTCATTCCTTTGTATCTTCACATTCTGCAACCATCAATTTTGAAATTGATTTTCTCTCTCTTGCATTGAATCCTGCTGATTCAACAACTTAAATTCTTCATTCCATGGATTAAACATTTTCACAAAATCTTTTTCCTTCTCTATTTGACTATCCAACGGTGTCAACTTTCCTTCAACATCAGCAGAATCTGCATTCATAAAACAATTGTTAATACAAAAGTCATAAGGCCTTAGTGCCTTTCCTTCCTCTGCCAGCATTTCAGTATGCTATCCTGAAATTCTTTCCTTCTCTATCAGCACATCAGTATGCTCATTCCAATCCTTCAAAAAATTCTCGAGACTGTCAGTTAGTCTCTCCTCTACAGCATCCTCTTCAAGGATGTCTCCTTGCTCTATTTCATAAAAATGAACCTTCTCCTTCTCGGTCATCTCTGCCTTTATAATCTGAACATTTTTCTCCTGTGTTTCTATCCCCTGCTCCGGAACACTTAACTCATGCCATGAATCTGTCCTCTCATCTGAGAAAACATTCATAATGTCTTCACTACCCTCCTTTCCATCACAAGTCAGGTTTCTTGCTATCACTATCTCCTCATCTTTCATCAGAATAGAATTCTGATCTTCTATCTCTGAAATAACTTCAATCATCTGTCCATCACTTTTCACTTGGCCATTTAATAAAAGAAATTTGTCACTATCATCATTTATAACAAATTGATCATCATCAGACATAATTGTCATGTCCTCATTGAAGCAATCTCTTTCATTAAACAAGGAATTATGAATTCCTTCTGCTGCAGTAATTCAGTTTGATCTTCATCTGAAAGATAATCATCATTTGTGACTTGGCAATTTTCAGCTTCATTTATCACAGCTTCATCATATGAACTATCTTCTTTAATACCTGCATTCACACACAACTTGTCAGTTGTAAAACCATAAGACCCTATGGTCTCATTTGATGATTTGATCATCATATCTTCATGCTGCTCCAAGTCTTCTATACATTTTGGAAATTCTTCAATGGTCCTTTCTTCAGTCTCTTCAAGCTGTCCAATTGACTGCTCAAATTCCAGCTTCTGGCCATCATCACAATTTAAATCTCTTCTGCTTCCAATATGTTGGAAAGCAAAGCCTTTCTCCAACTGTGTATGGACATCTCCAAAACATCTGGCTGTTCAACTTTCCTCCTGAGTGACAACATCAGTAGTTTTTTCTTCTTCACATGTTTTTCCTGCAAACATACAAAATTTGTTAGATGTAAGGCACTTTGACCCCTTGGTCTCACTTGAAGCTTTAGTCTTCAAGTCCTTCTCCAAATACTCAATCATTATGAGTAGTTCCTCCTTCATCTGAGCATTTATCATTTGCTCTCTCTTCATATGTAGCCTGTGCCACTTCACCTTCTTCTTCATGAGCCAACCAAGTCTTTGGATTTCTTTTATCATCATTTCCAATTTGTTGAATTTCTCCTAGATCTCAGCTGCCTCTTTCCAATATTCTTCATCAGTGAGTTTCTTCCTCATGCCATTTGCTTTGGCATCTTCCCTCACTCTTATGTTGTGGCCTCTCTCAGAACCTCTGCAATCTCTGCTATGACTATCAGTAGCCATTTTCTCCTTCATGAGTTCCTCACTCATCAGCTGCACTAAGCCTCTGCAACAGCAAGCTCTCTTGCTGCAACTTACCTCACTAGTCCTTTCCTCCGGATCTGGGCTTTTGGCAAGTACTGGTCCCCTATCTGCTGAAACCTTCTGAGCACTCTCTTCTGCTCTCTCTAGGCTTCACTCTGCAACTTCTCAAGAACACATATGTTCTTCTTTCATCCAACCTCTGTTGTAAATTCTCCAAGTTTCGCCCCACTTTCTCCTTCACTCAGAATCCCTTGCTGGACTCTTTCATCACTGCTCTCAAAGTTGTGATCTGCTTTTGCTGATATTTCTTCCACAACTTCTTGCAACCTGAATTCTGCAATCAGATCCTTCAAACCAGAGTTAAATAATTCTCATCAACTCACCTTCAGAGTTTGTTCAACACTATTTGCAATTGCTTCTGCAAATTTCTCCCAATGCTCTGCTGCACTGCACATTGTCCTGTCAAATTCAAATCTAATCTCTTTGTCATCACTTCATACCTGTGTTCACATCTTCAGAAAAAATCCTGGCAATCTTCAAAATACTTGCCTTCAACTTCAGATTCTGGAAATCTGAATTATCAACCTCCACTGTATGCTCACTCAAACCTGCAATTTCTATCAAACGAATTTGAAAACCAACTTTCTTCACTGCTTCAGTACACATGCATTTCAGAAATAAATTTTCAAAGAGCTATTTCAATTCTAGCTCTGATACCACATGATGGCATGCCTTCTTCTGACACCCACATTAATGCTTTCCTATGCATATAAAATGCATCACAAATTTTGTCTCCAATATAATATATACCTCTCATTTCTTATGAAAGTGCATCTCCATCTTATTATCTGAACTGGAAATTTAAATAAGCGCGGAAGCTTTAATATCTCATATCTTATGGTCATGCAATCACAAGGCAACTCCATATATGAGGTTATTCTACTTGGTATACTATGATGGTTATACTACCCATATGTTAAATCCATCCTATGAAATTGAATCAACCCTCCATTTGGCGCTAATATCAAATAACGCTTTCGACCAATACATATACAATTAGATGTACCCAAGGCTCACCCTTATCCTTTACAACCAAATAAATACAGATCACGTCCACCAATCCGTATGTTATTTGGCCCACATTTCTATACTCAACCATGCAAACATTCCATTAAAACTCAAACATTTCTTAATGTTGGTTCCACGCATATATAACTTTAGCTACCATACATATACGTTCGCTATGTTAACATTTAAATTTTGGTTTAACAACTCAATTCAATGAATTAACCCCGAACGAAACACAAATCAATGCCTTATTGCCTTGGGCCCACCATAAACATTCAACCTTCGCTTACAAAGTAACTACTTATCAATACAAAAGCATCAGCCATACCTTAATTAACCTCCGTGCAAGTTCAATTGCGAAAATCGTTTGATCTTTCGTCCTCCAGATCAAACGAATCAGACAGATATCGCGTTTTGTCTAGGGCCAAAGTTTAACACATGAAATTTACGCGATATGGGTGGATTTAGAATACCGTCCAGGGACGCGTGTCAACCGATGATTGTTATCAAGTTTTTTTTCACAATTATACTTACCGATTTTAAAAAGCGCGATACTATCGGTTTTCTAACCCTGGTTTCACTGTTCACCCTTTTCGGTTCCGCCTCGCTGGTTGCTCACGGTTCTGCTTCGTCGTGCATCTTAACCCTTTCGCCTTCCATTCTTCAGCGCTGGTTCTTACACAACTTTCGCACAGAGATATAACCAATCTCTGCGTCTTCCCTTGCAACATGAAACCGATTAAACAACCAGAGTTTTAGCGCAGAGTTAATTATATTCAATGCTAGAGGATCACATGCTTGCACCCTTCATAAAAAGGTCTAACTCATCACTTCCTGTATTGTGGCTTTAACACCCAAAAGGTATTGAATTTATGCAAATCGAACCCAACATCTCTTTACGCCAAACGTATCAATATCAGAATAAATCTCTGATACGATTGGAACCCTTTCACATAGGATTTGATATATATTTTGTAAATCTGAAACTCAATTTCTCTGCACGTCATCGACCCTTGCATTGGTCAATGACTGAAATATTCCTATCATCTTCTTAAAGGAGTATACAAACCATTCATGCGTTCAGTTCAAAACACACTGTCGACAGTATTAACATTGATTCTTCCAATTATATACAGAGCACCATTAACCCCAAATTGCAGAGTACATATCACACATTCTTATACATTGCCTATTGAAATTCAGAGCCCAATCATACAAAAATTACATCAATTACTGCTCATGTAGTACTGAAACAAATTCATTCGTATATTCAGATGAATTTACTTACAAGCTTCTAAACTAGCCAGATCTTTGAATCAAATGGCCCTTCGGCAACCTACTCTGCCTCTCCCATTCTCTGCTCTGTCCTATGCCTAATGCGTCAGAGGCTTATTTATACAATTAAAATAAATTGATCCAGCTCCCTTAACACTAAAAAAAACTCTTGAAATTCCTCACAGTCCTAAATTTAGTTTAACTCCCTACATTCATTGAACTGACTCTTCAAATTCCTAGCTAATCGACTCCCCCTCTTGTTCTCCAATGACTTGGGAACAATTACAATTCCTCACTATATTTAACTAAATCACTCAAATATGAATAATTGCTTGGGAAATTAAAACCATGAGACCCCCTTATGTCTATTTATGTACAAAGTATTTTCTGGAGCCTAATGCTCCTGCATCAGACTCCCCAGGTTAAAATGATTCATAATCTCCTGATCATGTTCTTTCATCCTTGTATTCTTGGATCCCACACTTTGTTTTTCAACTGATCATCTGCTGCAACATTATTCTTCTGCACTTCTCTAGGCTTCCATATCTTATTTTATCTTGCTCCACTGGCTGCACTTTTGCATTCTCTTTCTATCTTTATTTTGTTGTTGTTGCTCCTTTGTTATCTTGTTGTTTTCTTCCTCTCAGACACCTTCACCATCAGCTTTCTCATAAATTCAATTTCTCTATCTAACATGTCTTCTGATTGTTGGGCACTGCCCCATCTTGACTGTTGAACTTCTACTTCTGCTTCTGCTTGCTGAGTTCTTACTTGCTGAACTCTTACTGCTGCTTTTTCATGCTGAGCTCCTACACTTATTGTAGCTTTAGCCCCATCTCTAACTGCCACCCAATCATCCATACCCTCTTTTTCTCTGTAACAGTAAAACTCTTCCTGATTTCCATCCATGAAAATTTATTCATCCTCTAACTTCAGCAATCCTCTAGACTGGTATTTAAATTGCCAATCTTTGTCATCATCTCCTTTCTTCTGCTGGACTAAACATCCCTTAGTCCTTCCATCAATACTTGCAATCATAAAACACACATCAAAGTTAGAAAATCTTTGTGTCTCTTTTTCCTCTTCTGGCAACACTTCAATTTGTTGCTCCAACATTTCCTCCAGCAACACTCCAAGCTGTTGTTCTGCCATTTCATTCTCTTTTCCAAATGTTTCCAGCAAACATTTCAGCCATCTCTCTTGCATAACCATATCATCAATATGCTGCAAACTTGTTTCAGCATATTCTTCTTCTTCTTCCTTGACAATCTTCAGCAATTATCCTTCATCCCCTTGATTGATTCTGGCAATCAATTCAAGTTCCTCAACCACTGTATCCTCATCCTCTATCAGAATAAAATTATGATTCTCCACTTCTGTAGCAGTCTTAAAAGTCTATTTTCCAGCCTTCTCTTGGCTATTCAGACCAGCCAAACTTTCCTTGTCATCAACAACAATAACAAGCTCCTTTACAGGAGGCATGATAGCCTCACCTTCCTTCAACAGCCCATCTTCATTCAAGACAACTCCAAGTGATGGATTGTCTTCTGCAGTCCCTGTCAACACAGCCAACATGTCAATTTTAAAATTACAAGACCCAATGGTCTCAATTCATGATCCAGTCACCAATTCTTCTTTCTGCAATTCTAAGTCTTTTCCAAGACCCAGAAAATCTTCACTGTCCTCATTCCTTTGTATCTTCACATTCTGTAACCCCCAATTTTGAAATTGAGGTTCTCTCTCTTGCATTGAATCCTACTGATTCAACAACTTAAATTCTTCATTCCATGGATTAAACATTTCCACAGAATATTTTTCCTTCTCTATTTGAAAATCCAATGGTGTCAACTTTCCTTCAGCGTCAGCAGAATCTGCATTCACAAAACAATTGTTAATACAAAATTCATAAGGCCTCAGTGCCTTTCCTTCCTCTGCCAACATTTCAGTATGCTGTCCTGAAATTCTTTCCTTCTCTATCAGCACATCAGTATGCTCATTCCAATCCTTCAAAAAAATCTCGAGACTGTCAGTTAGTCTCTCCTTTGCATCATCCTCTTCAAGGATGTCTCCTTTCTCTAGTTCATAAAAATTAACCTTCTCCTTCTCAATCATCTCTGCCTTTATAATCTGAACACTTTTCTCTTGTGTTTCTATCCCCTGCTCTGGAACACTTAACTCATGCCATGAATCTATCCTCTCATCTGAGAAAACATTCATACTGTCTTCACTACCCTCCTTTCCATCACAAGTCAAGTTTCTTGCTGTCACTATCTCCTCATCTTTCATCAGAATAGAATTCTGATCTTCTATCTCTGAAATAAATTCAATCATCTGTCCATCACCTTTCACTTGGCCATTTAATAAAAGCAATTTGTCACTATCAACATTAATAACAAATTGATCATCATCAAACATAACAGTCATGTCCTCATTGAAGCAATCTCTTTCATTAAACAAGGAATTTATGAATTCCTTCTGCTACAGTAATTCAATTTGATCTTCATCTGAAAGATAATAATCATATGTGACTTAGCAATTTTCAGCGTCATTTATCACAGCTTCATCATATGAACTATCTTCTTCAATACCTGCATTCACACACAACTTGTCAGTTGTAAAACCATAATCCCCTATAGTCTCATTTGATGATTTGATCATCAAATCTTCATGTTGCTCCAAGTCTTCTATACATTTTGGAAATTCTTCAATGGTCCTTTCTTCAGTATCTTCAAGTTTTCCAATTGACTGCTCAAATTCCAGCTTCTGGCCATCATCACAATTTAAATCTCTTCTGCTTCCAATATGTTGGAAAGCAAAGCCTTTCTCCAACTGTGTATGGAAATCTCCAACACATCTGGTTGTTCCATTTTCCTCCTCGGTGACAACATCAACAGTTTTTTCTTCTTCACATGTTTTTCCTGCAAACTTACAAAAATTTTCAAATGTAAGGCCCTTTGACCCCTTGGTCTCACTTGAAGCTTCAATCTTCAAGTCCTTCTCCAAATACTCAATCATCATGAGTATTTCCTCCTTCAACTGAGCATTTATCATTTTCTCTCTCTTCATCTGTAGCATGTGCCACTTCACCTTCTTCTTCATGAGCCAACCAACTCTCTGCCTTTCTTTTATCATCAGTTCCAATTTGTTGAACTTCTCCCAGATCTCAGCTACCTCTTTCCAATATTCTTCATCAGTGAGTTTCTTCCTCATGCCATTTGCTTTGGAATCTTCCCTCACTCTTCTGTTGTGGCCTCTCTCAGAACCTCTACAATCTCTGTTATGACTATCAGTAGCCATTTTCTCCTTCATGAGTTCCTCACTCATCATCTGCACTAAGCCTCTGCAACAACAATCTCTCTTGCTGCAACTTACCTCACCAATCCTTTCCTCCAGATCTGGGATTTTGGAAAGTACTGGTCCCCTATCTGCTGGAACCTTCTAAGCACTCTCTTCTGCTCTCTCTAGGCTTCACTCTGCAACTTCTCAAGAACACATATGTTCTTCTTTCATCCAACCTCTGTTGTAAATTCTCCAGGTTCTGCCACACTTTCTCCTTCACTCAGAATCCCTTGCTGGACTCTTTCATCACTGCTCTCAAAGCTGTGATCTGCTTTTGCTGAGATTTCTTCCACAACTTCTTGCAACCTGAATTCTGCAAACAGATCCTTCAAACCAGAGTTAAATAATGCTCATCAACTCACCTTCAGAGTTTTTTCAACACTATTTGCAATTGCTTCTGAAAATTTCTTCCAATGCTCTGTTGCACTGCACACTGTCCTGTCAGATTCAAATCTGATCTCTTTTTCATCACTTCATACCTGTGTTCACATCTTCAGAACAAATCCTGGCAATCTTCAAAATACTTGCCTTCAACTTTAGATTCTGGAAATCCGAATTATCAACCTCCACTGTATGCTCACTCAAACCTACAATTTCTATCAAACAGATTTAAAAACCAACTTTCTTCACTGGTTCAGTACATATGCATTTCAGAAATAAATTTTCAAAGAGCTATTTCAATTCTAGCTCTGATACCACATGATGGCATGCCTTCTTCTGACACCCACATTAACGCTTTCTTGTGCATATAAAATGCATCCCAAATTTTTCCTCCAATACAATATACACCTCTCATTTCTTATGAAAGTGCGTCTCCATCTTATTATCTGAACTGGAAATTTAAATAAGCGCGAAAGCTTTAATATCTCATATCCTATGGTCATGCAATCACAAGCCAACTCCATATATGAGGTTATTCTACTTAGCATACTATTATGGTTATACTATTCATATGTTAAACCCATCCTATGAAATTGAATCAACCCTCCATTTGGCGCTAATATCAAATAACACTTTCGACCAATACATATACAATTAGATGTACCCAAGGCTCACCCTTATCCTTTATAACCAAATAAATAAAAATCACATCCACCAATCCGTGTGTTATTTGGCACACATTTCTATACTCAACCATGCGAACATTTCATTAAAACTCAAACATTTCTTAATGTTGGTTCCACGCATATATAACTTTAGCCACCATACATTTATGTTCGCCATGTTAACATTTAACTTTGGTTTAACAACTCAATTCAATGAATTAACCCCGAACGAAACACAAATCAATGCCTTATTGCCTCAGGCCCACCATAAACATTCAACCTTCACTTACAAAGTAACTACTTATCAATACAAAAGCGTCGACCATACCTTAATTAGCCTCCGTGCAAGTTCAATTGCGAAAACCATTTGATCTTCCGTCCTCCAGATCGACAGATATTGCGTTTTTTCTAGGGCCGAAGTTTAACACATGAATTTACGTGATATGGGTGGATTTAGAATACCGCCCAGGGACGTGTGTCAACCGATGATTGTTGTCGCGTTTTTTTTCACAATTCTACTTACCGGTTTTAAAAAGCGCGATACTACCGGTTTTCTAACCTCAGTTTCATTGTTCACCCTGTTCGGTTCCGCCTCGTTGGTTGCTCATGGTTCCGCTTCGTCGTGTGTCTTAACCATTTCGCCTTCCATTCTTCAGCACTGGTTCTTACACAACTTTCGCACAAAGATATAACCAATCTCTGCGTCTTCCCTTGCAACGTGAAACCGATTAAACAACCAGAGTTTTAGCACAGAGTTAATTATATTCAATGCCAGAGGTTCACATGCTTGTGCCCTTCATAAAAAGGTCTAACTCATCACTTCTTGTATTGTGGCTTTAACACCTGAAAGGTATCGAATTTATGCAAATCGAACCCAACAGCTCTTTACGCCAAACGTATCAATATCAGAATAAATCTCTGATACGATTGGAACCCTTTCACATAGGATTTGATATATATTCTGTAAATCTGAAACTCAATTTCTCTACACGTCATCGACCCTTGCAATGGTCGATTACTGCAATCTTCCTATCATCTTTGCAAAGGAGCATACAAACCATTCATGCGTTCAGTTCAAAACACATTGTCGACATTATTAACATCGATTCTTCCAATTATATACAGAGCACCATTAACCCCAAATTGCAGAGTACATATCACACATTCTTATACATTTCCTATTGAAATTCAGAGCCCAATCATACAGAAATTAAATCAATTAATGCTCATGTAGTACTGAAACAAATCCATTCGTATATTCAGATGAATTTACTTACAAGCTTCTAAACTAGCCAGATCTTCGAATCAAATGGCCCTTCGGCAACCTACTCTGCCTCTCCCATTCTCTGCTCTGTCTTATGCCTAATGCCTCAGAGGCTTATTTATACAATTAAAATAAACTGATTCAGCTCCCTTAACGCTCAACAAAACTCTTGAAATTCCTCACAGTCCTAAATTTAGTTTAACTCCCTACATTCACTGAAGTGACTCTTCACATTCCTAGCTAATCGACTCCCCCTCTTGTTCTCCAATGACTTGAGAACAATTACAATTCCTCACTATATTTAACTAAATCACTCAAATATGAATAATTACATGGGAAATTAAAACCATGAGACCCCCTTATGTCTATTTATGTACCAAGTATTTTCTTGAGCCTAATGCTCCTGCATCATTTTCTAGGAAAGGTTGTTGAGGAGGTTGTTAGCCTTTCGCTTTATTTTGCAAAAGTTGATCTAACTAATTGTTATTCTATATTTTTTGAAACATTTTCATTTATTTAGTTAGACATGAGTTTTTTTGAAGCATTTCCTACAGTATTTCATTGTAACCTCCTATAAGAGATTATGGATCTTAACGAACTCTTCTCGGTTTAGGGCTAGAATCTTGTTGGAGAAACTGGAGATGATTATTGTATCATTATTTCATTGTAACCTACTAGAGGATACTGTGGATCTCAACAAACTATTATCTATTTTTGGAAAGATGTTTAATTATAGATTATTATTTTATCATTAATAGGGGATTATGGATCCCAAAACCTCTTATCCAAAACCTCTTATCTATTTTGGGTAAGAAGTTTGTTGAATAAATTGGAGATGATTATTTTATCATTATTTGTATGAGAACTAATGGATCTAAAGAAAAATAATAATTCTTCATTGTATGGGAGAGTTATAGTTCAAATCTATATAAGTATTCGCTCATGCCATTTTAAGTTGGATTGGAATGATTGGGAAATTAAATCACTTGTGAGCAATCTAGCTCCAAAATTTGGGTATTTATCTTTCATATATGTAAGTGATGTTGTCTTTATATATTTTTATTTGTGAATATGTGCTTGGGAAAATACTTGGAGATCAAAAATTTTACAAGATCTTGAATGTTAAATGGAAATGAGGCCACATATAAGCACCTTTCTATGTTGGGGGAGTCTATAGTGATATAGTTAAGCCACATGCTATGTTCTCTAGTCATCTACTTTTAAGATCATAACATCTCACATGCCACTTTTAAATAGTGGATGGGTATGAATATGTTCTTGGGGTTGGGGTTGCTTTACACTTGCTTTGAGAAGGCATCTTAAGTGACCATTCCCCTCCCTTATCTTGTAAAATCCTAATCACCATATTTTTTTGTTGAAATTTTAGTTGTTTAGAACATGCTAAATTGTTGCCTATAAACCATCAACTTGCTCTCTTCAAATTTCCTAGGTGACTCCTTAATCCAAGTAGATGAGGCATTGGTCTCCCTTTCGCTCATCACCCCAAGCCCATTCTTTTTTATCTTTTCCAATTTTATTTTTTGTTAAGTTCTCTTTCTCCCACTCCCACTACATGAAGTTGGCCTAATTAGCTCTTATGAATACCCCTTTTGACTTAGATTCTTCTCTTTGTCTAAAGTGAGAGGAGAGTTGGTGAGGTGATAGTGGTTAACCTCTTGAGTTCCATAATACTAGCAACCATTTTTGAGTCTTTGAGTTAAGTGTGCTAGTTTGGGATGTAACAAGCATCATCATGTTTCATTTTCATTTGTGGATTTCAAACAATACTCATATATAGCTTCATTTTGTTGAGTTGTTTTAAGTTTGTAGGTTTTAACCCTGAATAGAAATTATCTACACACGAATCTTATAACAGAAAATAAACAATAGCGAGAGCATAAAACATAAAACAGATAAACACAGAGATTTTCCCCTGGATCCCAAATCAGGACGACCATCTTGATATTTCATTATATTCCTTTTAGTGTTACAACACACACACACACACACACACACACACACACACACACACACACACACACACACACATATATATATATATATATATATATATATATATATATATATATATATATATATATATACATGCTGAAGCATACATAAACCCCAATCCATTAACCCTGGATTAGAACATAACCGTAGTTCCCTTGACTGGATCTATAAAATACCAGGGGCTGAAAACCATCGTACCCCAAAACCATGTGCAAAACCATGCACAAAACCATGGGCGCGGATTGACTTAGGCTTTTAGTGGGACAGAATTTCGTCGGGGCGCTGCCTCGGACCCCGATAGGGGGGGCTACCGCCCCCCCTGTGACCCCCCCATTGGGCCCAGTGCAAAGGTGGATTTATCGCCCCCCCTCTTACCCCCCCACACGTGATTAGTTATGGAAATAATATAACACATACCCAACAAAGTTCTTGTAAAATAAGAAAAATCAATAAAGATGTGTTGAAGCCTCAACCCAACTCAATTCCATCCTTTATTTTAAATTTGATATTAATATTTGTATTAACTAGTGCAACCATATATACTAAATGGTTGGTAAATGTAGCTAGGCATCAATCCATAATAAGCATGAAAATACTTCATCATACATCTCAAGTTGCTAAAATATTAAAACATATATATATATATATATATATATATATATATATATATATATATATATATATATATTATTAATGATAAAAATAATTAATATATAAGTTAAAAAATATACATTCTAAAATTATCGTGGCAAGATTCTTAACCATGGAGATTCACCCGCACTTTATCATGATTATTTTTAATCTTTAAGTAGCCTTTGCTACAATACCATGAATCAATATCATGGCTCATCAATACCACATGCCTAAAATACCATAACTCATTTCACATGACACTTGTTCATATGATTTTTTTTAATTAATAATTTAATCAAAAGGGAAAAAATGCATAACTACTTTCGAAGTAAATCCTGACCTTTGATTTTTATATACTACTAATAATCTAGAATATTCTATGGAGGTTAAATCCCTGTGATCCACCAAATAATTATTGATAATTAAATTAAAATTGTGGAAGCTCTATTCCAAAATAGACATGACTATTGGCATATAAACATTTTTTCAATTTATTTTAACCTAATTTTATCTTTAAAGTCGTTTTGGTAATGAATGAGTAGAGTGACTAGTCTTCTTTTCCTTTTAATTGCATGCAAGCTTATTATTTTTAATTATATTGATTGCATATAATATTTTCTTGCTTAAATCTCAATGGTTATTTTACAAAGTTTGGATGAAGCATAATTACATATTATCTATATTTTGCTTACGTGAATTATGCATGTAAAGGATTGATGACTAGTGTGCACTCTATGATCAATGATGGTTTATGTTTTGAGATTTATTGAGATTTTGTATCATTGTGTGTGGGTATCATGCCTCGCTATCATAAATGGCCTTGCAAATTAATATTTTAGCATAGGCTTATATAAGGTGGTGAGAGATTGTACATAAAGTTGGACAGTGACTAAATGAGAAAAAATAAGCTTATAGACATTTTCACATGAAAATGATGTAAAGTGGTAATGTATATGGGTAAAGTGTATCACAATGACATTCAACTACCTCTAAAAATGTGATGTCATAAGGTGGCCTCTCACATAGTTGTGACATATAATTCATAATTTTGGCATTGAAAAATGCAATATCATTTATGGTAGAAATAGAGTGCTTAAATGAAAAAAATGAGGAAACGGAAAACCATACATACTAAATGGATATTTAGCCTCATCCAAGTATATTATAGGTGTTCATGCTGACAATAAATCTTGTGTATAATTCCTCAAATGGACTCATTTTTAGTGAAACACAATATCCATTATTGTAAGAAAGTTCTACTAAATGCAAGTATTTCCTCCACTTTGATGGCTTATCCATTACTGAAATTCTTAACATGTATTCAATTACTTGGTTGAATCTCTCTGTTTGTCCATAAATTTGTGAATGATAGATTGCATTGAAGTTCATATTTAGACCAAAACCCTTGATTAATCCTATCCAAAAATTTGAGGTAACTCTGTATCTCTAGTTGAAATAAAGGTATCCCATGCACCCTTGCAATCTTGTTCAAGTATATACATGCTATATTCATATTTTTATGAAATAGTATAACTAGGATAAAGTTAGTAGCTTTGGTTAAATTGTTCATTGCTACTATTATTGAATCATGTTACCTTGTTGTCTCGAACAACTTAGTGATGAATCAATAATTACCACATCTCATTTCCATTATGGAATTTGTAACAACTATATCAAAAATGTTGGATTCTATGCTTATCCTTTACTTTGAAATTCCATGCACCTAATTGTATATTAAGCCACGTCCTTTTAGTGCTACATGTCTTTGTATAATAAGCCACATCCTTGGTTTGCTTCGCTACAATATGTTTGATATCAAAATTACATTCACTATTTGACACATAGTTTGACCAAGGTAAAGTAAGAGTGGTGTTGGACCCTGTAACAATGAATGCACTATGGAAAATTTGAGGTTTAAGATGGACCTCCTAAGAAAAATAATAATGTATGATATGTGTATTATTAGAGGAAAAAAATAAAACTATGTTTTTAATTATTTTATTTTTTATAATTTGTATTTTTGATTTCTCTCTTTATAGTTTTACTCAAATTTTAGGTGTATGCACTCGTTATATGCAAAATGAAATTCTATATCCAATGAGTACTTTTCATACTTTTAATAGACCCACAATGAGATATACTGAAAATACATGAAAAAAACATGTTTCTTTCAATGCAAAATTTTATTATGCATCTAACAATTTCCTACACTTAAAATTTGAGTAAACCTACCAGGAGATAAGTAAAAAAAAATGAGAAAAAAACAATTTCTTTATTTTTTGTCGAAATTTCGAGAACAGATAATTTATCTCCAAAACTATTTATCCTTATGATTGACATCATCATCTTGAATCATAGAGAATTTTTTTAAATAAATATTGATTGTACATCCTTTTTATTTTGAGGTTCATTTATGGCCTCAAAATCCTCTTAATGAAAGCTTGAAATGCCTTGAGCAAATTAGGGAAACACAAAAATAAGTTTTTGTTTTTTTTTTTTTTTGTAAACCAAAGAGATTGTAACATCCCTGGTGAAAATTCATGTAAAAGACCATGGTGATGGGACATGTATTCCAAACTATATGTTGGGCAAAACATCCTAGTGGGTGTTCATTTCGATTATTATCCTAAAGGGAATGGCAAAGGATTTGTAAAGACATGAGGCATTAATTGATATTTTACTTATGAAAATAATGGAAAATAGGAGAAAAGGGAGGTGAAAGGTCACAGGTTGCATGTGAGGAGGAAAATGAAGGAAAATTAAGAAAATAGAGGCACAATTGATAAAAAGGATTTTGAGGATCACTTGGAAATATTTTGTCTCTAGATTTTTGCTCACACTTATGGATCTCTTTCTATTCTCTCTCTCTCCCACTCACTCTTGGACACTTAGATTTTTCTTCCAGCACTTTGGCATTGGATCAAGAAAGGTAAAGAAGGCAAGAGGAAGGAAGGAGCAAGCAAGGAAGAGCAGGATCAAGAAATTATAGCAGATTCTTTGCAGGTAATGATTTGCATGTGTGATTTACTTGCTAGATTTGGTATGCATTGTATTGCATGTGGCTTTTTTCTATGATGGCACGGGTTTTCCAGGTGTGACAGGGTTTTCAGCCTAGCCTTTCCATTCCTGGATAGCCTTGATGAGATGGGTTACCATACTTTGGTTGGCATGGATTGTCGAATAGATTCAAAGTTGAGTGAGTTGAATCTCTGAAATGACAAACACATGGCCTAGTGGTGCCTGAACTGGACTATGGATCATGGTAAAGCCACTGGCCTAGTAACCCTTGAACCAAACTTTGGGTTGCAGTAAATCCAAGATTGTGTGCCTCGATGGGCCTAGGAATCCTTGCTGGTGAATGGCGGGATATACAGTAAATCCAAGAGGTGAATTGTTCTCCATTGGACCTAGTGGTATCGGGATGGGATGTATGGTAAAGTCTGGAGAGTGGATCTCGTGTAGTGCCTAGTGATTCTTGGATCATACTATGGATTACGATAAATTTTGAGAGACTAAGAGGCAGTAAAATTCCTCATGGTATAGGCAGAAAACTCTAGTAGCATTCATGCTTGTTTGGTTCTTTTTTGGTTGTTTATGAGTCTCGCATTCATGCTTGGAATATGGCACAGGGGTGATTGGATGAAGAGAGATTTAGCTACCCAAATCTATTTTTGGGTGGAATGTGGTAGTCCCATCCCCGATTGGTTTCTACATTCATTAATGAGAAATTAATTTCCTCGTATCTTTATGTGTAAATGTATATGTTTATATGTGGATCCTATGGCTGATGTATTCTTGATATTTATGTTTTTTTTTTGTTGGTTATGAGCATGTATTCTGACAGTGATGATGTATAGCTCTCCCCATGTTTTCACTTGTAAATGAATGCACAATGTATCTATGGTCAAATAGATGGTATTGCAGCTAATGATGTAAGGGAGCAATGCTTCTTAGAAAATCTCAAATAAGTATGAGACCCCTATGCTCGGTTTTATTGTTTATACCTATAGCTTTCATGTTTGTGACGTATTTGATGATATTTCTGTCATGGCTAGTACGTGTCCAGTTTATTCCTCATGAATGGTTCTTCAAATATATCATTGTTTGGTTGTTATAATTCAACTTTGAACTTGTCATGAAGTTCTAGGTCGTGAATTGGTTTATGGGCCTAAAAAGGTGGCTCAAATCTTGGGGACATTGTCACAGCACTATGTAATTTAGTCCTTGGATGCTAGAATGTGGGCTTATGCATGTTTCCAGAGCCTCCCAGATGCAGGCATGCAGGAATATGCATGCTTATATAGGTCCAGGAGCTCAAAATCTCAGTGGGACCTAGGGGCAAGATGTCTGAATGGTTGGGTTGGCTCCTGGGGGTGTTATTTTTTATGTACAATGTCTGTGTCATATGTTTTTGTCGATTCCACTTCCTTAAGGTCACCTAGGAGGTTGAATATTATCATAGTAGCATCTTGTCACATGTTTACCCCGGTTCAGTGGTTACTTTGGTAGATGTGGAAAGAGAGTGTTATAGAGTGGTATCAGAGCATGGTTCAATCCTTGGATTGGATGGGCGGTGTGTTGGTCATGCATTCAAGTCAGTTGCATATGTGTTCCTTATGCTTGTAGTCTATGTGCTTGTTTCATTTTCATGGTGTTGATCATGGTTGTAGTGATGTATATGTGTGAATGGTGATATATGGATGTGTCGTCATGACGTCATGAGTGTATGGTTGTATATGCATTTGTTATGCATGTCGGTGTCTATATGTTGTTATGCATACATTCTCATGGTGAACGTTGTTGTGCGTAAAGTCGTTGTATGCAATTAGGTCATCATGATGATATTGGTATGATATGATGCTAATGTGTTGGTTAAGATAGAGCAGGAGATGCAGATCATTAAAGTGAAGTTGCAACAATGGACTTTGGGGTAAGAGCATACCGTCATACAAGTTTGTATGTTTGGCATGTAGGTATGTGATTCATGGTTACTTTAAGAATTAGGGTTACTTATATGTCTGTCATTCTATTATTATGGTTACATATGTGATGAATGTTAGTTTATTACTGTAGTCATATGCATTACGGTTATATGTATGCCTTTGATTCTATTGATTTTATGGTTACACAAATGATAGATGCTAGTTAATTAGTGTGATCATATGTAAATGTGTTGGTTAGTCAAACGTGGTATTAACTTGATTACTATGTTATATGTTGTTGATGAATATGTTATATGTTAACTTGTACTTAGCTCGATGATTATTTTATATGTTGTTGATGAGCATGTTATATGTTAACTTGTACTTATCTCCGTGATTATGTTATATGTTGTTGATGATCATGTTATACGTAAACTTATTTTTTTTATATGTTAGTTAACTTGATGATTAGGGTTATAGCCTTAATATTTTGATGTTATATGTATCGTGCTAATTTGGATTGGCTTATGCAAATGGTTATGGTTATGGCATTTAGGTATGAGATGATATTGTTGTGATATTGGGTTGTGCTAATCTAGACTGATTGTGCATATGTGATTGTTATGCATGAATGACAATTGTTTATGAGTTTATGATGTGAACATGTTAGCTAGTTACTATTATGGATATCATGATTTGAGTTGAGGTGTTGTGAAGTTATATCATTCTAATCTAGATCGATTGTGTAGACAAGATAGCCTCCCCTAGGATACATTAAGGTATGAGTTGGCTTATGTCGTTTACTTCGTGCTTGATTTTGTCGCCTAGTTGATTTGTCTAACTTGGCATGTTTATAGTTTATTTGAATGTTTGAATAATCGCAAGATATGAGTTGTATCTATAAGATTGCATGAAGGAATGATCTTATTTTAGATGGTTGCACTAACCCATATGTGTGGAGATAGTTGATGTGTACTTGAGTATAAGTAGTTGATGGTTGTAGTATTGTGATTTTGACTACTAGATGATTATGACATGGTTGTTAGTCTTGGAAAAGGTTGATTTCAAATTGATAGATATGATGTATTGATATGTGGGACATGTGATTGACATGTGTGAACAGTTGCATGGAAACATGCTTGGTATTAGCATGACAAGGTAATAGTTGAATTTTTTATATAACTAACATATGGGTGAAGTGACAATACATAGTAAGACTTGATTGCAGCAAGGTAAATGGTAAAAGAAAGGAATTGGGTAAGAATTCCTTTGGCTATGTTTGGAAACCCTAAATTCCAAATGAATGAGTGCTTTGCATACATTAAGTCTTATTAACATTGATTTTGCCTGACATTATGCACATATGTGTTATAGTCATGAACACATATTTGACAAGTATATCAGTTGGTTTCTAGTTATGGTTTGATTAGTCAAGGGATTGGAGTCCCTTGAGAGATGAAATATGTATGTGTTCAGATACAAGGTAACGTGTTTGGCACAACAAGGTAAGATAGTTGGTATATTGTTATATTTATTTATATGATTAAAATTATGTGGTTATGGCAGTGTCATGCAGGGGATTGCATGGCAAGAGACTGCCATGAAATATTGGAGGAGGATCAGGTTGAGTTTTCCTTTAGAAGCACTGGGGACCCATGGGGATTGAGTCATGGTGTTTGTTTCCATATTTGTGCTTTTTGTCTTTTGTGGTTTGTTGTGCTTGATTTGTGTCTTTGTTTATGTCTATTGTATGGCCATACCACTTTGTTGTGGTGTTGTATTGCTTTTGGTTTTTCATGGTATTCTTCTTGATTTCTCTTGTTCTTTTCTTTTATTTTTTGAGAGTCTTGGGGATTTTTTGGGGAAAGAGAAAAGTAATGGAGCTCGGGGAGAGTTGGATGAAACCCAACAGGTAATGTAAGACTCGGATGAATTTCGGTGCATGTATAAGGGTAGTGAAAGAAAAGAATATGATAGTCAATTCGATTGGTTGGGTCCATTGGGTAAATGGATAATGGCCAGAGTAGGTAAATTAAATGGATATGAGGCGTTAAATTCCTTGGCTAAGTTGGGAATTGTGGTTCTCAATGTTGTGCATGTTGTGCACAAATGAGGAAGTTCTCTTAACCTTTACCTTATGCTATCTGATAATTATGCTGTGATGATGATTATGTTGATGTTTATATATGTATACATGTATGTATGTATGTTGTGTCTAACAGGGTCATCATGGATCATGATTGTTTAAATTCTAATGTTTATATGTATACATGTGTGTATGTATGGCATTTTGTGACAGGAGCATGATTGTTTTATGCTAATGATTATATATGTGTGTGTGTGTGTGTGTATGTATGTATTTATGTCAAGGTTTTCAAGGATCATTCTTCTGGAGGAATGATTGCTTATGCAGGTGAATGGAATGCTAATGTTTATATGTATACATGTGTGTATGTATGGCATTTTGTGACAGGATCATGATTGTTTTATGCTAATGATTATATATATATATATATATATATATATATATATATATATATATATATATATATATATATATATGTCAAGGTTTTCAAGGATCATTCTTCTGGAGGAATGATTGCTTATGCAGGTGAATGGCATGAAGAGGTTCTTGGCCTTATGAGGAATCAAGTGGGGAGAGTAACCCTGACATATCTATGAGGTCAGTATTATGTGGACGTGAATTGATGTTATATGCTTATACTATTCCTATGTTTATCTTATGGACATGTAATGTTGAGGGGTACATCAGTGAAGTGAAATTATTGTGATCAGCGGTGTGTTAGGATAAGCATTGATAGTGGAAAGTTACTAGAAGCAAGGTTACTTGTGGGGTCAGTGTGTGGTCTATGGGTGTGCAGTACTACTGTTGTGTATATTTTGTGCACGTTGTATATTCAGTGATTGTACCTATAGTGATGTGTACATGTAACATATATAATATTGTGTACCTATGATGTTGTATACATGTTGTATAAATGGTGTTTTGTGTATATTGCATACGTAGTGTTAGGTATAGATAGTATTATGTACAAGTTGGATATATGGTGTTGTGTACATATCGTATTGTGTGTATCTTGGATATGCTGTGTTGTGTGCATATGGTGTTGTGCACATGTTGGATATGCAGTGTTGTGTATGTATGGTGCTATGTACATGTTTTATATGTAGTGCTATGTACATATGGTGTTGTGTGCGCGTTGTACATATGGTTCTATGTACATATGGTGTTGTGTTCATGATTGTACATGTGGTGTTGTGTGCATGTGGTGCTATGTACATGTTGTACATATGGTTTTGTGTGCAGGTCGTGTCGTGTATATGTCGTGCATGTGGAATTGTGTATTTTATTGTTTTCCAGTCCCGCCAGTCATCAGTGATCAAATATTCTCTTACAAGGGTTTTTATAGGGTCCTACTACAAAATATTATGGTTTCAATAGGTTTTCAAATAAAAATTTGGTCATTGGTTAGTGTGTCTAGGTGTGTTACTACTTTTTTCAGTTCATGTTTTGGTCAAGCCATAATTCATTTTGATGAGTCATAATTGAAATGTATTCATAACCATCTCAGTGACATCACCATGGTCATCATTCAGCTCATTTCATGAAATGTCATCATTAGGTCTTAGGGTCAAAATCATAAAAATTAGTGATTTCCCCCTCAAATTTAGCATTGAAGGAGTAGTAATAGTGAAAAATGTTTAATAAAGATTTCAAAAGTGTAATTTCATTTTTATCATCATGTAATATGTTTCAAAAGGTTCTAAAGCTACAGTTCCAAATCAAAAAATAAAAGGACGTGGTGGGGCCACTTAACCCCCAAAGAAAATTGATTTCCAAGTTATTAAAGACCAATGAGCTTCTCATTCTCTCATTTCATCTTCAAGAAACCTCTCTCCACCTTGAAAGACCATTTTAACCCTCAAGAACAAAAATTTCTTGCTACAAAATTTCTCATCTATCTCTTGTGTTGTGCTTGTGTAGTGCATTCGTTGCGCTGCACTTTTTCCAAAGGTGTTATGCTTTCTTCAAGGAGGAAATTATCTCATTCCAATGGTTTCTACATCAACAAGCAGGTTCTAGTGTATCAGATACAAGTAAGTGAGGTTCCTAAACTACCTCTTATGTCTTAATTTTGTGCTTGGAAGGATCAATTCCCTCTTCTAGCTGGGTTTTGAATTTATTTGCTTGGTTTCAAAATCTCATTAACAAATTGCTGAGTAAAATCCTAAGTTTAAAACTCACTCACCTTCCCTCACCTTTCATACACCTTCCTAATCACTTCCCATCACCCTTATCCCTCATTTTCACTATTTTCCTACAAACCCTAGCCTAGGCTAGGACTTTTTTTCCCCCTTTTGACACCCTTCCCCTCACTCATTCCCTAAAATTTCACTTCTCCCTACCTCCTAACATCTATCCCTACACCCCTAGATTTTCCCAAGAATTTAGCAGACCCCTAACCCCTTCATCTCCCTTCATTCCCAAAAATTACCCAAAGGGCCCCTCTTTTTCCCTACACTAAACCCTAATTCCCCTTCCCAGTGAGCTAGGGTTTACAATGGATTCTGAAACCACTAAGCATAAGAGGCGCAAAGGAGTTCATATTAGTAGGTATGAGCCCACTTCAACACATGAGATCATGTCTTCATCCTTCCTTAAGAAATAATTTCGGGATGCTGGTTGCCTTGCCTTTTGCCAAAAGGTTGAGGAACTAGGTTTTCATGACAAACTTACCAACACTTTTGCCACTAGATTGAGGAGAGATAAGGTGACTATTGTAGGGTTGGTGTTCACTCTTTCAACAGAGACCATTTCCACAGCTACAAAGATTCCAAACAGTGGATAAAATTGGTTCAAGAGTAGAGACCTTGACCTTGAAAGCTACAAAATGTATCTGAAGCCGACATACAAAGCAACTCAACAAACATCTTTTTGTTTAGATAGTTGCCAGACAAGTATTCCCCTCTCATGAAATTGATCATGAGATATTTTACATGTGAGGGTAGGTTCTTAAGGTTATATCAGTATCATATGAGACTCTTGATGCATTGCACTGGTGTAAAATCCAGAAACTTGCCTCGTTACCTTTACAGAATCATGGTAAAATTGACATAGAAGTTACAGAGATTAGGAGAAAACCATCATACTGGTATATTTCACCATGGCTTGGTGAAAATCATGGTTTTCCATTAGTTAGCACATAACAATTTGTCATGAGATGGTTTTATATATTCAGCTTCTCTTTTGTCTTCTCCAGCTCAGTCTAACAGTCACTCTACTCCTTTATCATCACCAACACAGCAAGATGTTGCTTCCACAAGTATACCTACCACTAGAACTCTTGGGGCAGAGGTGACTAAGACCTATACTAGAGGTAAGAGGCTTATGTTTGCTCTAGACATTGTTGAAAGAGCCAAGCCTACATCAGATGAGCAAGAAACATCATCACATCATGAGGCACCATTGAAGGATGAGGAAACATTTCATTTTGACACTGATATGGCATATTTGGAGCATGAGGAGAACAAAACAGTAAAGCGGAGCATTGGAGAGTAGGAGGCTTGGAATCTTGTGTACAGTTGACATTTTAAAAAATACAAGTTCAGTTGCAGCATATATATAGGGATTCATGTGGTATGAGTTTTTGGCATAGATTTTCTACTGTAATTTAATTTTATGAATGCTTCATTCATCTTCTTTCCATATCTATTCTTTTTAGTGACTTTCCTATAAGATGTTAAACAAAATTTTTAATGTTCATGCTTTGTTTCAGTAGGAAGCTCATGTTTGTGTTAGTAATCCTCTGATAAATGAATTCATGTTAAACATGCTCATTTTGATCCTTCTAATTTCCACCCTACACTACAATTGAAAAAACCTAAGGTGTCGTAGAACATATCTACCATGCCCCTTTGAATCCTTGCAACTGTAATGCTTCGGATCTTACCTAGTTTCTTTGCCTCTCCTCCTGATCCAGCAAAAACCCTAAATTTTCAAACCCTAGAGCTGAAAATACCTAGCCTAAAATCCATTATTCCTTGAGTAAAACATTGGATGTGATCATAGAGATAGCCCTCTCTGGTTTGTTAGGGCTAGCTGCCAAACTAAAAGGTTGGTTTGAAGTTACCTCCGTCGATTTCCATTCTTGGCCTTGGGACATTGTGGAGGTAACATTTCTAGTGTCGTTTCCAGGGAGCGAAGTGACAGATCTTCCCTGGGTGTATTATTACATTTTAATTGAATTATAGGCCTGTGGGTGATAGGAACTCGTTTTCAAGAAGGTTTTTTATCTATCACCTGGCGACTCCAGTGTCGAAGAATCCAAAGGTTCAGAATTTTCATGGCAACCCCACTGTTCAAAAACTAGTAGTTTGAAGAACTTCTTGGGGAGTTCATTGTTTTCAAGATGGATTCAACCCCTAGTAGGTATGCTCCTATGAATTGAGCTCATATTCCTGGTTTTCCGAATCATATTCCTTGTACATATTGGCAGACAAGCCTACCAAAATTTAAAGGTCAGGATGGAGAAAATGCTAGTTTTCATTTGGTTAAATTTCAGTTACATATTCACAGATTAAAGATTAATTTCCCTAAATATTTTCTAATGAATATGTTCATGGTTACCTTGAAGGGAAAATCAAGGAAATGGTATGATATTCTACCATCTACTAGTGTATATTCTCTAAAGGATTTTCATTCAGTTTTCTTTCAATGTTATCAAGCTATAATTTTTCCTTATCAATGATTGATAGTTGTTGTGATATTTCTTAAAATTTCATTAAATTTATTGAAATTTTGTATGGGGATGAAGAATGTATGGAAGAAGAGATACTAGAAGCCCTTTATGATTTTTCCTCCCATCAGAAATCAGTAGCTTCTTCCTTGGATGCAATGGACTGGGACCCAAAAAGAGAAATGCCTATTCCTAATCTTGAAAATGAGAATCATCAAGTCAATGTTAACCGCTATCAAACTCAGTTCTCTCCTTTGTCTCAATATGAAATAGATCAACTCCTGAAATGTCATGTTATATCCCATGCTCATGTTGATTTTTAACTTTTGCAGTGTTCCTATAGTCAGGAATGTGTGAGTGAAATTTCTTTTGTTATTGAAAATGAAAATCTAGGTTTAAATGATGACATTCCTTGAAACTCATGAAACTATATAGGAAGTTGTTGTAAGTAAGCCAATTTGTGATGATGTTTTCCTGCAAGAGGATCAGCTAACAGGGATTGTTTTCTTTCATGAAGAGGATAGGGTTGTCATATTTAATAATCTTGAAGAATGTTTTTTGTTCAAGGATGACTTAGACTATGAATGGAAGGAGTATGAGCCTGAGATAGACATCATGTTAGAGACTGAGTTAGAGTTACCTATACCTGAGGAATTTATAGCCAACACTCAGATAGTTGAAAACAATACTTCCCTATTCCTTCCTATGGATCAACAACCAAGTGTTCTTTCATATCAAAATGAATGGTATGCTTGTGTTTTTGCTCGATCTCAAGACAAAGTAACATTTCAATTTTTTAGGATCCTTTTACTGATTTGCTACATCTAGCAAGGAAGATTTATTTTCTTGTATTTACGGATCATAAACACATTTTCACAGAATATTCGGAGTTTTCTATTATTTTGTTTTCTGCCTGCTTAAGGAACATGTGAGTGGGATTCAATTAAGTTGCCATTTGCTGGATTGGTTACATTGGAAGGATCATTTCACATGATTGTACATATGTCTTTGGTAGGTGGGAAGTTATCATTAGGATTTGAAGCCCTCAAGTCTCGATGATATGTTGGTTTGTAAGTACAATAAGTTTTGTTTCAGTCTAAGCCAGTTCAGTTTGTCAGTCAATTTTCTATATTGATTTTGGTCTCTTGATTTTTGACTCCATGCCCAATGGATAAGGCTACTTGGTCTACGGTGTTCTTGACACCTCCAAGTAGCTGCCATCCCCAGCTGGAGCCAATGTTAGTGTTTTCTAGTATTTATAGTCATTGGTGATCAAATATTCTCTTACAAGTGTTTTTATAGGGTCCTACTGCAAAATTTTATGGTTTCAATAGTTTTTAAAATAAAAATTTGGTCACTGTTTAGTGTGTCTAGGTGTGTTACTACTCCTTTCAGTTCATGTTTTGGTCATACCATCATTCATTTTGATGATTCATCACTCAAATGTCTTCATCACCATCTCAGTCACATCACCATGGTCATCATTCAGCTCATTTCATGAAATGTCATCATTAGGTCTTAGGGTCAAAATCATAAAAATCAGTGATTTCACCATAAATTTCAGCATTGAAGGAGTAGTAATAGTGAAAAATGTTTAATAAATATTTAAAAAGTGCAATTTCATTTTTATCATCATGTAATATGTTTCAAAAGGTTCTAAAGTTGCGTTCCAAATCAAAAAGTAAAAGAACATGGTGGGGCCACTTAACCACCAAAGAAGAAAATCGATTTCCAAGTTATTTAAAGACCAATGAGCTTCTCATTTGCTCATTTCATATTCAATAAACCTATATTCACCTTGAAATACCATTTGCACCTTTAAGAACAATAATTTCTTGCTACCAAAGTGCTCATCTCTCTCCTGTGTTGCGCTTTTGTTGTGCATTCGTTGCGCTTTTTCCAAAGCTGCTGCGCTTTCTTCAAGGAGGAAAATCTCTCATTCCAGTGGTTTCTACATCAACAAGGAGGTTCTAGTGTATCAAATACAAGTAAGTGATGTTCCTAAACTACCTCTTTTGTCTTCATTTTTTTCTTGGAAGGATCAATTCCCTCTTCTAGGGTTTTGATTGCATTTTCCTGGTTTCGCAATCTCATTGACAAATTGCTTAGTAAAACCATAAGTTTAAAGCTCACTCACCTTCTGATCAGGTGATCATGTCCAACCGGAAAAAAATGCTCAAAATTGGAACTAATCAGAATTGTTTGCAAACTAAACAACCAGATAGGACTCATTGGTGCGATTTTAGCGCCGTGAACAGAACCCAAATTCGATGTCGTATGAAGAATATATTGAAGTTTTAAAACGCCCAATAACCTTCAAAACAGGACTTTTGAACACAAAAATTTGTCATCTTTAGAAACATTTTATGGAAAAAAATTCATTTTTATATGGTTTTATGGTGGCCTATTAGAGGGTGCCATGTGGCCTGAACAGAGGCTGCCACATGGCCCCAGACCCAAGGTTCAAGTCTTGTGAAAAAAACATTTTGGTGGGCAAACCCGACCCGACCTGAATGGAGTCGGGTCACCCTGAACGTATTCGGGTCATCGTGCAGGTGTGAATGTGTTTGGGTTAGTCAGGTAGAGGAAGACCCGACCCGAACGCGAAAGGGTCAGTGTTTGAATGAGTCATTTAACAGTTCAATCGAGCAGAGGTCGACGCGACCTAAACACCTTCGGGTCAATTGTCTGGGCAAGTCGTGTTATTTGTTGAACGAGCAGAGCAAGGAATAAGCCCTCAGGGCTTAAGGCGAAAGACCCACGACCAGACGCATAACCAGGTGTTAAACCAGTTTGAACGGGCAGATATTTGGGCTAAGCCCCTGGGTGCTAGCCCTTGTCGCATGTGATCTAAGGGCCATGACCAGGGGCACAGTTTTAACGTTATCTGCCCAACAGTTGACGGTTAGTGCTTTTCCAGCATGTGAACGCGCAGATTAACTGACAGTTACAATAAATGTCACCTTAAAATTTAGCGCGCAGTCCACCAGTCTTATCCGTCCGCCAATTTTGTTGAGCTCAATTGGAGTTATTCCACAGTTAGAGGAGGTTTTTTAGGGCCACTGGACAAAAACTTGTTAAAGTCATAACTTCTCCAATATTGGACCAATTTGGATGAAATTTTGATCAATTTTGGGTATTTTGAACATTCTGGAGTCATTGGGATAGGTTTCAGAGCTAACAAAGGTGTTATTTAGCCATTTTTTCTTCAGGGAAGCTTGGAGAGCCATCAGGGCCATGAGGGAAATGGAGCTGCATTGGGCTACACTTCACTGTTTTAGGTGAAATAAAAGCCATACTTAGCTTATTTTTGTCTTCTAAATTCATTTTCACAGTTGTTTCAGCCTGTTTAGGCTTATTTCTCACTTTAAAACCAATTTGAGCAACCTAATAGAGCAAGGACATGCCCATTGGGAGCGTTGGACGCGACAGATGTAGCCCAGGAGGGGTGAGTTGCCTCATCATGTTGATGTGTTGTTATGGTGAAGTTATGTTGTTGTGTATTTCTGATTCAAGATGTTAAACTCTAATTTTAATTAACATTCCCTCACACATAAACTCAAAAACAGTTACCAAAAACACTTTGTTTAATTTGCAAGACATGACAAAAACTTGCACACTTAATTAAATGGAAATGAATACTTTGAACAGTAGATACAAATAGTTTCATTTTCAGATCACCTTCCATCGCCTTTAATACACCTTCCTAATCACTTCCCATCACCCCTATCCCTCATTTTCACTATTTTCCCACAAACCCTAGCCTAGACTACATTTTCCTAGGCTAGGACTGTTTTTCCCATTTTGACACCCTTCCCCTCAATCATTCCCTGAAATTTCACCTTTCCATACTTCCTAACATCTATCCCTACCCCCCTAAATTTTCCCAAGAATTTAGGAGACCCCTAACCCCTTCATCTCCCTTCATTCCCAAAAACTTCCCAAATCCCCTGTTTTTCCCTACACTAAACCCTAATTCCCCTTCCCATTGAGCTAGGGTTTGTAATGGATTTTGAAACCACTGAGCAGAAGAGGCACAAGGGAGGTCATATCAGTAGGTATGAGCCCACTTTAGTACATGAGATCATGTCCTCACCCTTCCTTAAGAAATCATTTCAGGATGTTGGTTGCCTTGCCTTTTGCCAAAAGGTTGAGGAACTAGGTTTTCATGACAAACTTACCAACACTTTTGCCACCAAATTGAGGAGTGATAAGGTGACTATTGCAGGGGTGGTGCTCACTCTTTCAACAGAGACCATTTCCATAGCTATAGGGATTCCAAACAGTGGAGAAAATTGGTTCAAGGGTAGAGACCTTGACCTTGAAAGCTAAAAAATGTATTTGAAGCCAGCATACAAAGCAACTCCAACACACATCTTTCCATTTAGACAGTTGATGGAAAAGTATGACTCTCTCATGAAATTTATCACGAGATATTTTACATGTGAGGGCAGGTACTCAAGGTTATATAAATATCATATGAGACTCTTGATGCATTTCACCGATGTAAAAGCCATAAACTTGGCTCATTACCTTAACAAAAGCATGGTAAAGATTGCAGAGAGGGTACGGATATTAGGAGAAAACCATCATGCTAGTTTGTTTCACCATGGCTTGGTGACAAACCTAGTTTTCCATCAGTTAGCACAGATCAATTTTCATGGGATGGTTTTATATATTTAACTTTTCTTTTGTCTTCTCCATCTCAGTCTAGCAGTCACTCTACTCCTTTATCGTCACCATCACAGCAAGAGGTTGCTTCCACAAGTAGACCTGCCACCAAAAATCCTAGGGCGGAGGTGACTAAGACCTATACTAGAGGTAAGAGGCTTGTTTTTTCTCCAGACATTGTTGAAAGAGCCAAGCCTACATCGGATGAGCAATAAACATCATCACATCGTGAGGTGCCATTGTAGGATGAGGAAACATGGAATTTTGACATTGATATGGAAGATTGGGAGCATGGGGAGAACAAAACAACGGAGCAGACCATCAGAGAGCAAGAGGATTGGACTCTTGTGTACAGTTGACATTTTCAGAAATGCAAGTTTAGTTGCAACATATATATAGGGATTCATGTGGCATGAGTTTGTGGCATAGTTTTTCTACTGTAATTTACTTTTATTAATGCTTGATTCATATTCTTTCCATATCTATTCTCTTTAGTGACTTTCCTATAAGATGTTAAACAGAAATATTTATGCTCATGCTCTGTTTTGGTAGGAAACTCATGTTTTTTTCAGTAATATTCTGATAAATGAATTCATGTTAAACATGCTCATTTTTAACCTCTTATTTCCAACCTACACTACAATTCACAAACCCTAAGGTGCCATAGAAAATATCTACCATGCCCCTTTATATCCCTGCAACCGCAATCCTTTGGATCTGACCTAGTTTCTTTGCCTCTCCTCCTGATCCAGAAAAAATCCTAAATTTTCAAACCCTATAGTTGAACATACCTAGCCTAAAATCCATTCTTCCTTCAGTCAAATATTGGTTGTGATCATAAAGAGAGCGCTCTCTAGTTTGGTAGGGCTAGCTGCCAAACTAAAAGGTTGGTTTGAGGTTACCTCCGTCGATTTCCATTCTCAGCCTTGGGACATTGTGGAGGATAATAATCTACATGTGGTGTCATATACATGTCGTGCATGTGGTGTTGTGTACATATGGTATTGTGTACACATTGTACAAGTGGTGTAGTGTACATGTTGTGCATATGGTATTGGTATACATGTGGTATTTTGTTCATGTTGTACATGTTGTGTTGCAGGCATGCGGTACTATGTATTTACATTGTGTAGTCGTGCAATCATGACATGTGTATGTATTATGTTGTGTTGTACACCGGGTGTAGGTGTATGTGTTTTTTTGTACACCACATGTATGTGTATGTATTGTGTTGTATTTTACACCGAGTGTAGGTGTATGTGTTGTATGCCAGTGTAGGCATATGTATTGTGTTGTATTGTACATTGGGTGTAGGTGTATGTGTTGTATATCGGTGTAGGTGTATATATTGTGTTGTATTGTACACGGGTGTAGGTGTATGTGTCGTATGTCGGTGTGGGTGTGTGTATTGTATGGTGTTGCATGTGGGTTTATGTGTTGTGATGTGCATTGTGTGTATCTGTACATGATTGAAGAGAAGCAAGGGCACTTGGTGCTTGCCGGGTGTGGCAATCGATTTGGTGTGTGTACAAAATAACAAAGACAAAAGTAAGGACCAATGAAGGATAAGTATCAGTATTTTATTTCAATTTTATTATGCATGTGATTTATGATTCTGGTCTATGATGATTACATGTAATCTATGATTCTGGGTTATGATGGGTACATGTGATTTATGATTTTGATATATGATGGTTGTGTATTGAGATAACTTGATGTGATATGTTTATACGTGATGATTTGGTCAAAGATGATAGTTTGACTTGTTGTGATAGGAAGCGAACAGAATTGCAAATGTAACTTTTTGACGGGCCACCAACGAGGTATGATGTGAATTTATTTCAATTTATTTTGAATCTAATGTTGGGTGTGGAGCCTAATTATCATCCGGATTTAGAGGTCTTTATTTCAGCTGGATGTATACCCCAGGAAGACTGTACACCCCTCCACACGAGGGAGTGTGGGGGGGATTTTACCCCAAGAAGACTATACACCCCTCCACACGGGGGGGTGTGGGGGGGATTTTCCCCCCCGCGGGGGTTCGGGGGGGGGCACAACCCCCCCCCCGAATGGCGGGTTCAGGGGCAGTGCCCCCAAAGCTAAAACTAGATGTAAAATTTCCTTGTAAAATATTGTAATTTCATAGTCAATCTGGGCCGTTCATTAGGCGTATGATCTGACGATATAATTTGTGTTTAATTTAGGGTTTTTTTCCCAAGAGACAACCTGTTTTTTGTATGAGGGAATTTTATTGTGTATGTGTGTAGAGAGTGAATTCTGAATGAGAAAGAGAAAGGGGAATTGTGTGAGAGAGTAGAGGATATTACAGTACATCTGTTATAGGTTGTGTCTCTTCATTTTGCTGGATAATATAGAGGAAGGATTGGTTGTTTCTCCATGGACGTAGCCCAAGTTGGGTGAACCACCTATATATGTGTCTCTCTTGTTTTATATGTTTTTATGTGTTTGTATTTCTGCATGTTATTATGTGTTCCATTTCTCTGTAATATATGATTTTATAACAACTAGTATCAAAGCCGAAGGTCTATTTGGTTGATAAACTCACAGAAAATAAGGGTTCCTAGTTCAAATGGGAGCAATGGCAGAAGATGGTGGGTTTAGGGTAGAGAAATTTAACGGCTAAAACTACCCGTTGTGGAAGATGTAGATGGAATATTATCTGTATCAAAAATATTTGTACCTACCATTGAGCGGAAAAACAAATAAGTCATCGAGTATGATAGACACAGAATGGGAGATTCTCGACAGAAAGGTACTTGGACTAATACGGTTGTGCCTCATGGAATCGGTAGCCTTCAATTTTTCAAAGGAAACGAAAACAGAGGGTTTAATGACAACATTGGCCAGACCATATGAAAAACCTTCTGCCTCAAATGAGGTATTTCTAATGAAATGTTTATTTAATATGAAGATGTCGAAAAGTGGGTCTATTGTTGACCATTTAAATTAATTTAATACAGTTACCAGTCAGTTAAGTTCTGTAGGGGTAAACTTTGTTGATGAATTTAGGGCTCTGTTATTTCTATGTTCATTGCCAGAAAGTTGGAATGGTTCAGTTATGGCCATTAGTAACTTTATCTCTCGATCTAGTAATTTAAAGTTTGATGATGTTGTCGGTGTTAACATTAGCAAGGAAATGCGACGAAAAATCTTTGGTGAGACATCGGGTAATGCTTTGACTTCAGAGACTACGGGAAGAAAAATGGAAAGAGGAAAGAGCACAGGATATCACAGTAAATCAAGGAAAGGTAGATCCAAGTCTAGATCGGGGTGAGTGTGTTGTAAATGCGAGAAGAAAGGACTCTTGAAGAAATATTGTAAGTCTCAAAACGAAAAAGAAGGAGACACACAACAAGAAAAAAATCATGAAGCGAATGTGACAGGTGATGTGTTGTAAGATGCTTTAATTCTTTATTTAGAAAATGTTATTGATGTGTGGGTGGTAGATTCAGGGGCCTCATTCCATGCCACACCTGATAAGAAACATTTTCATGACTATGTTCAAGGAGATTTTGGACAGGTTCATCTGGGTGACGATAAACCATGTAAAATAATTGGAATGGGTTAAGTTCTTGTAAAACAGAAGAATGGAAACCGATGGTTATTAAAGGAGGTAAGGCATGTTCTAGATCTGAAGAAAAATATGATTTCAACAGGGCAGTTAGGTGGTGAAGGTTGTGTGACAAATTTACATATAAAACCTGGAACATCACTAAAGGAGCCCTGGTAATAGCAAAAGGAGAAAAGGTTGGTACATTGTATTTATGCAATGGTATTTCTAATTGTGTTAATGCTTTAAACTCCACAGGATCAGATGCAGCATTATGAAATCATACGCTCGAACACATGAGTGAGAAGGGGATGAAGATTCTTCACTCAAGAAATTTGTTGCCTGGTTTGAAGGATATTGATTTGGATTTCTGTGAGAATTGTGTTTATGGAAAACAGAAGAGAGCTGGATTTCTTAGAGTTGGGAAAGAAAATTAGAGCTTGTGCATACAGATATATGGGGACCTACGCAGGTATCATCTCTCGGTGGCTCTCTTTATTATGTTACTTTTATTGATGATGCAACTAGAAAAACTTGGATTTATTGTATTTGAAATCAATGTGATGTATTTTATATTTTCAAGAAATGGAAAGCTTTGGTTGAGATTGAGATAGGAAAGAAGTTGAAGTGTCTTGGATCAGAAAATGGAATTGAATATTGCAGAAAAAAATTTCATATGTATTTTTCAGAGCATGGAATTTGTAGAGAGAAGATAGTTCCAAGAACACCACAGGAAAATGGTGTGTCAGAAAGGATGAACAAGACAATCATGGAGCGTGCAAGGCTCATGAGATTGCATGCAGGATTGTCTTTACAATTTTGGGCAGATGTTGTAGATATTTTTGTTTATCTAATAAACAGAGGGCCTTCAAGTTCCTTGGATAGTGGCATTCCAGAGGAGGAATGCACAAGTAAAAAGGTAAACTACTATTTTTTAAAGCATTTTGGTTATGAGGCCTTTGTCCATATTAATAAAGAAAATACAATAAAGCTTGAGGAAAAATCAAAGAAATGTACCTTTATTGGATATGGTGTTAATGATTTTGTTTATCGCTTATATGTTTATGAAAATCACAAAATCATTAGGAGCAGAGATGTAATATTCAATGAAAAGGTCTTGTATAAGGAGCAGTGTTAGGTCCCTATATCACTAGTATAGCCCCTTATTATTGTTAGTGTAAACTCCTTATTGTTATTGTTGTACCCTTGTAACCCCCATTTTGTTATTATTGTGCCCTTAAATTATTATTGTTAGGTCGGCTAGGATTACATTGTGGCCCACTAGGATTACATTATGGCCCCATGGACTCCTATATATAGAAAGGAGGCTTTGTGAATTGTATCATCCAAGAATTGTTCATTCATGTAATGTATTGGAGGTTGCCCCCTCGAAGTGGCTCATTTCTAAGGCGTTGATATCTCTTTTCTTCTCTTTTTGGAGCTGGTTACACAACATTTGGTATCAGAGCTTGGGATTCTAGGGTTTCGCTGCTCCAAACAGGTCATCGTGGCATTTTCGCTATAACTTTTTTTTCTACGAAGTTTCAGAAGCTGAAATTTTTAGGGTGCGAAGCTGAAATCCTGAGGAAGATTTTCTAAAAATTTCAGAGCTTGGTTCGTAATATTTGCGGAGATATCATCTGTGGAAGTTAGGCCTTTTTTCAAGCTCCTAAACAGGTCATCGCGGAATTTTCGCTATAAAAATTTTTCTACGAAGGTTCAAAATCTGAAATTCATATGGTGCAAAGCTGAAATCCTGAGAAAATTCGTCAAAAAATTTCAGAGCTTGGTTCGCAATATTTTTGGAGATATGATCTGTGGAAGGTAGTGCTTTTTCAGGCTCCTGAATTTCATCTCAAAGAGGTGATCGTGGGAAAAGTTCAATAACTCTCTCTCTGGAGATTGGATTGGAGTACCGTCAAAACACGGCCTGTAGTTTCTTGGATATCAATTTCAGAGACAAAAAACATAAACTTGACACGTGGCAAGTCATACAAGTTCGCTCTACTGAACCAGTCCAAAATTAGGTCATTGTGGGAGATTGGACACAAATTTGTCTTGGAGAATCCAAATCAGGTTATACCTGTGGCATTTGAAAGAAGCTTCAGAGGTCTACTACAGGGCTGAATTTGAGATATCGAAGATTTTCAATTACAAAGATAATTCAATTTCAATATCGAGCTCCTAAAAGCTAGTAAAAGGTGTGTATTTTTTTTTTCCGAATTACATAAGTCTTGTTTGAAGAATCAAGTTGAATTGATTCCAAGGGCAAATTGTAGAATAGATATCAATATTGGATTTTAAAATGGCCCCTAAAAATAATTCAACACCCATTAAGCCTTCAGAAGGTTCTACTATGACTCATGAAGATGAAGAATTGCAACATGATCTATCAAAATTACAAGTGCAAATGCAACAGTTTTCACTCTCGCAAAGAGCAACAAAAAATGAAATGGAAGTTTTGAAGAAAGGAATGGAAGTGAAGATGGACGGTTTGAAGAAAGGAATGGAAGCTAAAATGGATGGCGTGGAAGCTAAGATGGATGGCGTGGAAGCTAAGATGGATGACATGAAAGACAACATGGAAAACATGAAGAGTGATCTAAAAGCATACATGGAAGGCTTGATGACAAGCTTAAAACCATAAATGATTCCTAATGGCGGAAATATAGGAGAAGAACCTCATGATGAGAACAAAATAAATGTTAATCATGATTTCATAAACTCGAATGTTGGCGGGAAGAACCACCATATTCAAAAAATGGATATGAAGAAGTTTGATGGAAAGGATCCGGTAACATGGATACTACAGATGGAGCAATATTTTGATCTCCATAACGTGCAAAACAAACAAAAGGTACGCATTGCAACTTTACATTTAGAACAAAATACATTTGTATGGTATCAATAGCTTTGCTCCGGTAAAAAAATTGTCACTTGGTCAATTTTTACGGAGGAAATGATAGCACATTATGAGGATACAAAGAGCAACACCTTCTTTACCCAATTGATAAATCTCAAACAAAAGGGTTTAGTGGGGCAGCACATTGAGGACTTCCAAAAATTGAATATAAGGGTCACTGATATTCCAGAGGGACACAGGATTGATCTCTTCCTAGGCACTTTAAAGGATAACATCCAACATGAAGTTCGTGTTTTGGAACCTGATTCATTGGAGAAGGCATTCAGGTTGGCAAGAAAAGTTGAATGTAAAATTATGGCGACAAGGAAGCCTACCACTCAATTCTATAAAGAAGGAAGTGTTTCTACGCCTAGATTTCCACAACCTACAAGGTTGACACCACAAAAATTGGAAGAAAAAAGAGTAAAAGGGCTTTGCTACAGTTGTGATAGAAAATACACTAAAGGTCATAAGTGTGCTGAGAAGAAATTATTTTACATAGATTGTGAAGAGGAAGAATAAAATGAACAAGAAGAGGATATACACCAGGAACCAGCCCTAGAAGAGGAAGAAATGAATCCAACCATATCGTGTAATGCACTGGCAGGAATTACCACTCCTCAAACTCTCAAGATAGAAGGAAAAATCAAGAAGAAAAAGGTAATAGTGTTGATTGATTCAGGTAGCACCCATAATTTTATTCATTGTAAGGTAGCCAAGGAATTAAATTGTTTCCTATACCCAGCACCAGAATGTCAAGTGATGGTTGCAATGGAGGAACTGTAAATTGCTCTGGAAAATGCCATAATATTAAGCTAACCATGGGGGAATATGTATTGACTAGTCCAATGCTTTCCATTCCTATGGGAGGTGCTGATGTTGTACTAGGAGTGCAATGGTTACAATCTTTGGGGACGGTAGCTTTTAATTTTCAAGAACTTTTCTTGAAATTCTTTTCAGAAGGAAAGGAAGTCGAATTACGGGGTATTGAAGGGAAGCCAGGAAGGATAATAAGCTCTAATGGCATGACAAAGCTTCTAAAGAAAGAACAACGAGGCGTAATTGCACAATTATGCTCACTAGAAGTTCCAACATCAAAACCATCTATTTCTGCAGATCTCCAACAAGTCTTGGACAATCATTCCAAGGTGTTTGAAACTCCCAAAGGACTCCCACCTATTCGTGATCATGATCATGCTATTCATTTGATTCCAGAAGTGTTCCTCCAAACATCAGGCCTTATATATATCCTTACGTCCAAAAGAGCGAAATTGAACGTATGATTGCAGAAATGTTAGAGGCGGGTATAATTCAACCTAGTCAAAGTTCTTTCTCTGCTCCTGTAGTATTGGTACACAAGAAGGATGGATCATGGCTAATGTGTCCAGATTATAGGGAGCTCAATAAGCTCACCATTAAAGACAAATTTCCCATTCCTGTGATTGATGAATTATTGGATGAATTACATGGAGCAATTTATTTTACCAAGTTGGATCTTCGTTCAGGATATCATCAAATTAGAATGAAGACTAAAGATATTCCAAAAATAGCATTTCGAACTCATGAGGGTCATTATGAATTTTTGGTCATGCCTTTTGGCCTTACCAATGCACCTTCTACATTTCAAGGGTTGTTGAATTCCATTTTCAAACCCTTCCTTAGAAAATTTGTGCTGGTATTTTTTGATGATATACTAATCTATAGCAGGTCTTGGAAGGATCATGTTGAACATGTTGACAAGGTGCTTAAACTATTGCAGGAGAAACAATTATATGCAAAAACATCCAAATGTTTCTTTGGAGTACAAGAGGTGGAATATCTGGGTCATATTGTATCTCACGAGGGTGTTAAAGTAGACCCTAACAAAATTAAAGCCATTAGGGAATGGAAAGTCCCCACAACCATAAAGCAGTTGCGAGGATTTCTCGGGTTAACAGGGTATTATCGCAAGTTTGTTAAGAATTATGGGAGAATAGCAACATCTCTAACAACATTATTGAAGAAAGATGCATTTTCATGGACTCCTGAAGCAACTAAGGCGTTTGAACATCTTAAAGAGGCAATGTGCCTAGCACCAGTCTTAGCTACGCCAGACTTCACAAAAACCTTTATTGTGGAATGTGATGCCTCAGAAAATGGAATTGGTGTTGTTTTAATGCAGGAAGGAAGACCCATTGCTTTTGAAAGTCATCCAATCAAAGGAAAGTATTTATAGAAACCTATTTATGAGAAGGAAATGTTAGCAATACTACATGCACTAAAGAAATGGCGAACTTACCTAATGGGAAGACACTTCAAGGTGAAAACTGATCATGATAGTCTTAAACACTTTTTGGAACAAAGACTATCGTCAGAAGAACAGCAAAAATGGGTCACAAAGATGTTGGGTTACGACTTTGAAATAATCTAAAAAAAAGGAAAGTTGAATGTTGTTGCAGATGCACTCTCAAGAAAGAATGAAGAGGTGGAAGCATTGCTTTGTGCCATTTCTATTATCCAACCAGATTGGATAACTGAAGCAAGAGATGAATGGAAGAAGGACAAAGATGTATGGATACTCATTCAAAAGTTCCAGCAAGATCCTAGTACATCTGATACATTTAGTTGGAAAAATGATTCCTTATGGTACAAAGATCGCTTATATCTTTGTAAGAATTCCCAACTAAAACAAAAGATTCTTCTGAATTGCACACTTCTCCTTTAGGAGGACACTCAGGATTTTTAAAAACTTACCACAGGGTGAAGAAAGAATTTTTTTGGGATGGCCTTAAATCTGATATTCGAAAGTTTGTGGCGGAATGTTTGGTTTGCCAACATAATAAAGTGGAAACAAGGAATGTTTGGTTTGCCAGCAGAATAAAGTGGAAACAATTAAGACCCCAGGACTTCTACAACCTTTATCCATTCCAGGTCAACGTTGGGAGGAGATTTCAATGGATTTTATCACAGGTTTACCTAAGTCCTAAGGAAAGAGTGTCATCATGGTGGTAGTTGATAGACTTACCAAGTATGCACACTTTTGTGCATTATCTCATCCATTTAAAGCAAGTACAGTTGCTACTACATTTATGGACAGAATTCAAAAGCTACATGGAAGCCCAAGGGTTATTGTGAGCACAGAGATCCCATTTTTACTGGAAATTTTTGGACGGAGTTATTTTCTTGTTTGGGTACTCAATTAGCTCATAGCTCATCTTATCATCCTCAATCTGATGGTCAAACTGAGATAGTAAATAAATGTTTGGAAGGATATCTTCGTTGTTTTGTATCCGATAAACAAACACAATGGGTCAAGTGGTTACCTCTCGCTGAATGGTGGTATAACACTTCCTTCCATACCGCAGCAAAAATGACCCCATTTATGGCACTTTATGGATATCATCCACCATCCATCACATCATCTTTAAGGGAAAATTCGAAGGTTCAAGCAGTGGAAGATCACATCGAGCATCAGCAAGAAGTTCTCCAACTTTTAAAGGATAACCTGAATTTGGCACAAAATCGAATGAAACAATAGGCAGATCAACATCGCAGCGAGAGAAGTTTTGATGTAGGAGATTGGGTATTTTTACGGCTACAACCATACAAACAAATGTCCCTCAAGCAAGCAAAGAAGGATAATAAATTATCGCCAAAGTACTATGTTCCTTACAAGGTGTTGCAAAAGATTGGTACTATGGCATACAAATTGGAGCTTCCTGCTTCTTCGCGAGTACATCCAGTTTTCCATGTTTCATGCTTAAAGAAGGTTATAGGTGAAAATCTTCCAGTTCAAACAGTATTGCCAGAACTTGATGGGGAAGGGAAAATCACATTGGAACCTGAAGCAGTCATGGAAAAAAGAACTCGACAACTACGGAATCGATCAATTTCAGAGTATCTCATCAAGTGGAAGAACTTACCCACTGAAGATTCTACACGGGAGGATGAGAATTTTATACAGAAGCACCCGAAGCTACTCAAGTGTTGAGGACAACACTTTTTTGAAGGAGAGGGGCATGTTAGGTCCCCATATCACTAGTATAGCCCCTTATTATTGTTAGTGTAAACCCCTTATTGTTATTATTGTACCCTTGTAACCCCCATTTTGTTATTATTGTGCCCTTAAATTATTATTGTTAGGTCGGCTAGGATTACATCGTGGCCCACTAGGATTACATTATGGCCCCATGGACTCCTATATATAGAAAGGAGGTTTTGTGAATTGTATCATCCAAGAATTGTTCATTCATGTAATGTATTGGAGGTTGCCCCCTCGAAGTGGCTTATTTCTAAGGCGTGAATATCTCTTTTCTTCTCTTTTTGAAGCTGGTTACACAACAATGCCATTATAGAAGCTCACAGGCAGTATAACCTTAGAAGCAGAAAAAACCAAGACCATTCCAAGAAGGGTAATTCTGACATTACTAAAACCTCCGATACCATCCTTAAAAAGGCTATGGATATCAACAAAATTGTGGCCCAGAAAATTGACCAAAACAAAGATAAAGCTATTGAAACAAGCCTTGGCTCAGACACTCCTAGTACCTCTACAAAAATCCCCGAGGTGACTGTGTCAAACAAAATCCCAAACCAAAGTCAGCAAATTAAGAACATAGAAAAAGTCATGACCGAGAAAGTTGAAACAAATCTGTCCAGATCACAAATTCCTTTTAATTTTGAAGGGGAAATTTCCAAGATAAAAATTACCATACCCCTTACTGAACTAATAACTGTAGATAGGTATAGATCTCAAATCTTCAAAGTTTTTGACATAAGAAGCGAGGCGGATACTTTTAATCTAACTGACGACAAACTCGAGCTCCTATTCGGCCCGAAGATAGAAGGTCAATACCAAGAGGGATATGTTTCCCCTTTCTATGTGAGTTTGAACATACGGGACAAGATACTACATAATGCCATGTTAGATTCTGGTACCTCCCATAACCTAATGCCTAGAGCGGTCATGGAAAACCTGGGACTAGAAGTAACTCAACCTTACAAAAACTTGTATTCCTTTGACTCAAGTCAGGTCAAATGTTTAGGTCTAATAAAGAACCTAGATTTTTCTCTAACACAGCTACCAGCAAAAAACTTGGTCATGGATGTAGTAGTAGTCGATATCCCTCCTAAGTATGGAATGCTACTATCAAGGGCCTGGGCTGCCAAAATACAATGTAATCTCCAAATGGATATGTCATTCGCTACCATCCCCGTTTTCAACCAGACTAGGAGATTATACTGAGAAAATCACATGAAATACATGGTTATTAACCGAGATAAGCCGAACAACACTCCCATTTATTCCATTCGTTCCAATTTAGATTCTTTTATCTTATATAATGAAAGTGATGTGGACAAGCAGATAATAGAAAATGAAGAGGTTTTCAAACCATCAGAAACATAGTTCCCATTAATGAAAATGGAAACCAATGACCAAAGCGCCAAGAAACCTGAAAAACAGCTTAGTATCTTGTATGAAAAGGAAGTTCTTTGTATTATAAGCTTTGATGGTTCTTGTGGCAAAACTGGTTCAGGGGCCGGTATCTAGATACACAATACTAATGAAGGTCATTCTTTCAGATTAGAATTCCAATGTACTAATAACATTGCAGAATATGAGTCCCTTCTCATTGGTCTGCACATACTTAAGGACTTAGGCGCCAAAAAAGTATCAGCCCAGGGAGATTCAAAACTTGTAATCAGGCAAATCAAAGGTGAATATTCAGCAAAAAACCCAAGACTAAGGGAATACAGGAATGCAACTTTAGACATCCTCAAAACCTTTGAGAAGTATGAACTCACTTATATCCCTAGGATTCAAAATAGTTTGGCAAACGAACTCGCCTTCGCTGCAAGCAATGGCCAAAAACCATGTCTAAATGAGCAATATAGCATTTAGGTGAAACATCGCCCTACTGTACCAGATAATATCAATCATTGGCAAATATTCAAAGATGATGCTCAAATTAATGAATTTTTACAATCTAGGAATGAATTTGAAGAAACTAGGAAAGATTTAGAAAATGAAGAAACAGAATATAGCCAAAATCAAGACTAAGAGCTAAACCTACCTTCTTGGACAGATCTGAACCTGATAGATCCTTCATCTAGAACTGAGATAGGAGAAGACATTGATCCAAGAGAACTCGAAGTCTTACATTGTGAAAATGACACCATACCCAGAGGGCTTGCACCTCTAGAAGAATTTTTTGATTTTAACGATGTGGCCAAAAAGCCAAAAATGGAATCCAGGGTGAAAATGTGAAGTTGGGAAACACTTTTTGCCCTTTTTTGACGTTGAAAATTGTAATTTTCTATGTTTTTCAACTTCAACTCCACTAAAATCATATTTTTATTGCAAATTATGCTTTGACATAAAAACAAGAATTGTAGAGAATTGTCTTACCTCCATACCCATATTTTAAAAAAAAAAAACATATTGACATATAGAAGGGGTAAAATTTCTTGTTTACTAACCGCATATACTTGAAATTTTCGGTGCAAACATAAATAGTCACTTTATGATCCTTTACTTTTTTTTAGGGAAGGTTATTCATTTTTTGGAAAAAAAACCATAGCATCATAATCTGCATATATTGTACTAGTGCACAAACTATTTTTTCGGTAATTTTCGGATTAAATCACTATTTTTTTATTATTTTTTTGAAATGGACGAAGACAAAAAAAACGAAAGTGATGTTTCGCATACATTTTATGATCCTTTGATTTTATTTTCAATGTGATCGTCAATAAGAAAAATGAGAGTACCCTTTTGAAGTGAGACAGGGGAGAGGAAGTGCTATGATTTTTTTTGAATTTTTTTTGGTGTCCTCATTTGAAAGTTATTGAATTTTCATTCGATGCAATTTTTCGAACAATGAAATTCCATAGTGACACAAACTTTAGTAAAAAAATAAATAAAAAATTGAATTTTTTAATGAAACTCCATAAATCTTACATCATCAAAAACTAGATTTAGAGATGAATCTAATGGTACTTGGTCCGTACATAAAACATTTTGTTTTTGTAGATGTTCTGTTCCTCCAAAGTTGCGTGTTTCTTTAAAACTGCAGAATTGTTTAAGTTTTTTCGTTGACCGTAAACTCTAAGCCAAGATAATGTCTCGGATGAGAAATTTCTAAAACTCTCGACCGAGAAATTTAAAACTAGTTTAACCCCCCTAAATTTAGATTTAACCGCGTCGACAAACTCTCGGCTGAAAGTTTAAAAACTCTCGGACGAGAGTTTGCACTCCGAGAGTTTGCCTCTATAAAACTTCTCGTCCGAGAGCTTTAGAAAACTCTCGGCCTATAAAAATCGAATGTAGGGTATGGCATGAAAATCAAAGAAGTGTGAATAAAGGTATTTAATTTGAAGACTTTGGGAAGCCACTTAGTGAACAACTAGTGTGGAAATATCAATTCTGAGAGTAAGATCACCTATCAATGATGAAAATAGACCTTGGGTACTTCTCTAGGTAAAATTTCGAGAGCAATTTGTTATAGTAGATAAGAGTTTACTCACTAGTAAGAAAAAATGTAGAGCTTTAGAGTAAAAGATATAGGTTATTGTAGATACTAAAAAGTGATTTAACAACTAGAAAGGATAACATGATAAGTCAAGGAGATATGAGAAAGGGACAACACAAGCTAGAAATCCCTTAAACATAAGCATGACAAAAAAAGTGACTTGGGAAGCATCAAACTTAATAATGACCAATGATAGAAGCTTGTGATTTAGGTGGAATCCACTCAACTCTCCATAATTATTGGAAGAGTAACCATATAGGGGAGTAAATACTTAATAAAAATGACTCAAGTTCCTAGATTCATACTAAAAATCCAAGTTGTCGAGACAAATACTCAAAAACTAGTCATTTTTTTAAGTGTGACATTACTCATGATTGTTTTCAAATCAATTAGATAATGCAATTTCTTTCCTTTCCCTATTTTTCAATATATTTGATTTTTTTTCATATCCTAAGGCTTGAAAAATAATAAAATAAAAATTTTATTAGAAAAAATCATTCAAAATGGGCTTTATCTCTCATGTTTTTCCTAAATTAAAAAAATGGGTAATTTTTGGCTGCATAAATGACCTTACTAATATGATAGAAAATGTATAATATTGCATCAACAAAATTTATTTTTCTCAGGGGACATATATTAATGATATTGAAGTGGGAGCAGAGTGCGTAGTAGAGGTAGAAGATGGTATTTCAATTTTGCAAATATTTCCTCTTATTCTCTGTAAAAGTTAGATTTGTTATCCTTATTTATTTTTTTATTCGTAGCATTGTTCGTAATTTATTTTTTTCACACAAGTACTACAAATAGTCAATGTCTTGTGAAAAAGTGGAGAATTGTGAACCGAAACTAGATTTAAAAAAAATGTCAAATTAGTAATATTATGTTTCCTCTGTGCGAGTAGATTGTATGTGTGGGAAATTTGGGGTCCTTTTACGTAATGAGTGCTAGGGTCGTTGTGAAAAATGTTTACTATGTAGTGGAAAAAATTATGTGCAAGGGAACCTAGCTCTTTTGCATTGGAAAGAGGTGCTAAATTAATTGTGTTTTCAATGTGTGTGAAGAAAAAAAGTTGTATCGATAAAATGAATGTGAGGAAGGCTTTGTATTTTTAATTATTAGTTAGGAACTTTGTTTGCAATTATGGAAGTAGTTTTATGAAGGTTGTTCTACAAAGCTAGTCGCTTAGAGTTATCGTGTGTATAGGTTTGAATGTCAATAACTAATCAAAGGGAATGGGAATTCTTGACTGCAAAAGGAGTTGTGTGGATGAAGTTGTGCAAAGGTAGTTGTGTATGTTCGAATAAATATACAAATCCATTTTAATTTTAATTTTTTTTTGGTAAGTTTGGTAATACATTTCATTTATTTACTTTTTTTTCACTTTCTTTTTTTACTCTATCTTCATCAACATGTCCACATACATCACCCCGATTGGGGGAAAGGGAATTGAACCTATGATGAGTGCTATAAAAGACTTTCGTCTCATCATTGTTTCGCCAAGACCCGGCGTACTTAAATTTGTTATTTACGAATGAATTTTAAAAATGCATAATCATTAATTAATATCGTCTTTGAATGTCAATAAATAAGGGTGTTATGAAGTGTGGAAGTAGTTGTGCGTGATCTAATTTGTCGTGCAGATGGTTGTGTGTGTGTGAAGGTTATGATATTCGGGACCAACATATACCGATATTACTTTCAAATGTAAATTAATGGCATAATAGTATTGTTGGTTTTAGAGGTGGTTTTTCATAATATGTTTTGTGCATAAATGCACTTGGTTTGTGGTTTCACATAAATGCATTTGTTTTATATTGAAAGTGTATGAAAATCATGTCTCTAGATTTGATGTTTCTTATGCAACTTTGTTTTCTATTAATCAAAGGATAGACATTGGGATGATGAAAAATATGGATGGCAATTTCATCTTTGTAGCGTGTTTCGGGTATGCAAATAATGAGAAGTGGTGATTTCTAGGGAAATAAGACTACATATATTTGAAATAGCTAGTATAGTGAGACAGAAAATGATGTTTGAAATGATAAATAAAATGGTGAGATTTGTGGCTTTTTATCTTTGAAATTTTCATTTAATAAGTTGGAGTTTTCTCCGAGCTTCTATTGCCTTGGATAAATTGTTATTTTTAAGTTGAGATTGGGCAATAGAATTATGTAGAGATACAAAAGTTGCACAATTCTCCAAGCTTTTAAATCGATTCAATCTTTCTAGTTTCCTATTTGAATTTGGAAATACTCATAAGTTTTTAGTGTTTCAGATTTTCTTTATAATACTCGGTGATATTTTTGCAAGCTTTGATTTTCTCTATAATACTCTTATAAGATTTTCTTTATAATATTGTGAGAAAAGAGTGTGTAAATTTATTAGTAAATTAAATTTCATTAGGTTTTACAAAGTATTGGGAAGAAGCTATCAAGACCATTTGTCATATAAGGTAACTTTACTATTTTATGGCTATTATTGATAGTTCTATGATTTTTAACTTTTATTAGCTAAATTTTTTTTAAGTTTGTAAAAGTCAAAGAGTTTAAATTTAAATGTGTCTGCCCAAAATAAATTTTGTACTCCATCATAAATATGTGTCAATGGTCTGCAACTTGGAATAATAAGCAAGGAGGAAACAGGCAGATAGCATCAAGGCTCGATAGGTTCCTCATGTTGGAATCCATTTTGCTGCAAAATATCAACATGGAGGCCAGCATTCTTCCTATCAGAGGATCTGATCACTGGCCAGTGTAGATTCACTTCACCAATTTGGATAAGCCCCACAACAGACAATTCAGATTTGAATCCTTCTGGACAGAGCACCCATCATCCATGCAAAACATACAACGCTGGTGGACTCAAGCCACCATAAGGAGTGACAATATCATGTACATATTCCAGCAGAAGCTCCAAACAATAAAAATCAACCTCAAATGCTGGAACAAAAACACCTTTGGTGACATATTTCAAGCCAAAAAATAACTCAAGGAAAAAATGGCGAAACTCCAGCAATATTTGATCAAAGAAGGGCCCAATGATGAAAGAATAGCTCAAGAATAAAATCTGCAAAGGCAATGGGAAGAACGGTTAAAACAAGAAGAGTTGTTGTGGAGGCAGAAGTCGAGGGTGCAATGGTTAAAATAGGGAGAACGCAACACTAGTTTCTTCCATAAGTCAACCATCCAGTATAGAGCACATAATCGCATCCTCTCCCTCAAAAAAGCTGATGGCGATCAAGTTTATACAAGGGAGCATATAGGATCTGAACTCAACTCTTTTTTCACTTCTCTTCTTAGCGATCCCATTCAAGATAGAACCCAAGCCATCAATGAAATTATCGCTACCATTCCAAAATTAGTTACAGAGGAGAAAAACTCCCTCCTTCTAAGAGAATTCACTAAGCAGGAGATTGAAGAAACAATCTTCAACATGGCCTCGAACAAGGCTCCCAGACCAGACAACTTTACAATCGAATTCTTTAAAGCTTGCTGGCCCATTATTAAGGCTGACCTTCTCAACCTAGTAAGGAACTTTCACAGAACCAAGAAAGTGTTGCCTGCCATCAATGCCACATTCCTCACCTTAATTCCCAAATTAGACCAGGTTGACTCCCCTGACAAGTTTCGTCCCATAGCCCTTTGTAATTTCCTTTACAAAATCCTTTCCAAACTGATGGCTAGCAGACTTAAATATGTCCTCCCCTCAATCATTTCTCATGAACAAACTGGCTACGTTGAAGGTAGGCATATCACTGACAACATAATCCTCACTCAGGAAGTGTTGCATTCTCGCAAAACAAAAAGGACTCCAGGTATGCTTATCTAGCTTGACCTTTCAAAGGCCTTTGATAAAATCAGCTGGCCCTATATGAGAGAAATCCTCCAGGCTTTTGGATTTAGTCAGCAATGGAAAAATTGGATAATGGAACTGGTCTCAGGTGATTTCTTTTCAATGCTGCTGAATGGAGGACCCCTTCAATCCTTCATTCCGTCCAGAGGTATAAGGCAAGGAGATCCCCTGTCTCCGTTTCTCTTTGTCATTATGGCAGAAGGGCTAGGAAGATCCTTAGCCAAGGAAAAATAGCAGAATCAAATCAAAGGAATCAAACCAGTACACGAAGGACCCACAGTAACACATCAACAATTCGTAGATGATACAATGCTCATGGGCACCCCCACAGTGCAGGAAGCTCGAACCATCAGCAAAGTGCTAAAGACTTTCTTGGAGGCCTCAGGTATGGAAATCAATCTCACAAAATCCAAACTATTTTTCTTCAACAAATCCATTCCTGTGTAGAGAAATCTCAACAGAATTCTGAATATTCAAAAGAACTCCCTTCCAACCAAATACCTTGGTATAACACTCTCGGAATATGCCTACAAATCGGCCAACTGGGAAGCCCTCATCAACAAAATGAGAGCCAGGTTAAGCAGCTGAACCCATCGAGCCTTAAACATGGCTAGGAGACTGATATTGGTCAAGTCCGTCCTTCAAACCATGCCAGCATATATGTTTTCATCACTTGCGGCCCCTAAGGTGGTTTATAAATCCATCCGAAGCATCCAACGCTCCTTTATCTAGAATGAAGCCTCTAAGGAATCCAAATGGGCCCTCCTCAAGTGGAAAAAATTCTGCAAACCAAAAATGGAGGGAGGTTTGGGCCTAAGAGACCCCAAGATATTAAGCAAGGTCGTAGTAGAAAAAATCTGGTGGAGATGGGTAGAAAATCCTAACTCCCTCTAGGGCACCTTGTGGAAAGTGAAGTATACAAATAAAATCAGGGAAAAATACCTCATCAAGCTTATAAGCACCACTCAAGGATCCCCCTTCTAGAATAAAGCATGGGAAAATCGACATATTATTCAGCAGCATAGCTTCTGGGAAGTGCACCAAGGCAGCACTGCCCTATTCTGGGAAGATGCCTGGTAGCAGCTCCCACCCTTGGCACACCCAGACTGGAACACTCTTAAAAGAGCTACGCAGGAGGAATTCAAGGTCACGGTAGCAGACTACTGGCAACCTATGAGCGAGGAAACCACATGGCAAAAATGGTTATCCAGAGAACAATGGCATACCCAAGCAGGCCCAATGAATGTAGACCATCTTCTACAAGACTTGGACAAAAGAAGAATCCTAAAGTCTAATAAAGAGGACATCTTGAGATGGGGAAGAAATCCCAAAGGAACGTACAACCTCAAAGAAGCATATCAGATCTTGGCTGCCTCCTCGGATCCGAAACCATATTAAAAATGGCAAGCCCTTTGGAACAGAGGAACATGGCCAAAAATCACACTATTCTCCTAGCTGGTCATGCATAACAAGGCACTCACATGGGACAATCTGCAGAAACGAGCCTTCGTAGGCCCTTCACGATGTATGCTCTGCGAGAATGGTCTAGAAACTCTCAATCACATCCTCAACACCTATCCCACGGCTTGCTCTCTGTGGGATGACTTTGCCTTGGTCTTCAAACAATCCGATAGAGACAGAAACTCCATCCAACTCTCACTCAGCAAGTGGAGATTTCTATTTTGAATGTCATTTTTAATATAAAGTGAGTATTTCAACTTGTCTCTTAAAAATTAACCATATTTTTTGGTATTGGGTTGTAATTTAAGCATATTGTGTCCAAATATCATCAAATGTTTTCATAGTAAATTCATTTTAAGAACATTAAAAGAGATTTAAAACCGATCAAAACATTACATTAAAAATAAAAAATAAAAAATAAATCTTAAATCTTAAATTGGTATATATTTATTATATATATATATATATATAATTTATTTATTTAAGTTTTAACAATGAATTATTAAAAAAATCTATTGGAGTTCAAAAACTCTTGGACGAGAGTTTTTAAACTCTCGTCCGAGAGTTTCTCCAACTCTTGTCCGAGAGTTTCTCAAACTCTCGTCCGAGAGTTTCTTAAACTCTCGTCCGAGAGTTTTTCCAACTCTCATCCGAAAATTTTTCCCGAGAGTTTTGTGACCACAACTCTCGGATGAGAAAATGTATAACTCTCGTCCGAGAGAATTTTAACTCATGTTAAACCCGACCAAACTCTCGTCCGAAATATTTAAAATCTCTCGGACGAGAATTTTGAAAACTCTCAGCTGAGAAATTTAGTTTACTTTTTTCTCGGCCGAGAAATTAAAAATTTCTCCCGAATTATAACCATCCGCCAAAAACTGTTTCCCAACTTCGCGATTTGACCCTCCACTGAGGTCGACGTAAAAGAATATAACATAGGAAGCTCGGAGGAACCTAGAAAGGTCAAACTATCCAAAACCCTTCCACCTCACATAAAAAATAAATACATTGAGTTGTTTAAAGAATTTAAAGATGTGTTCGCACGGGGATACCAAGATTTGAAATCATACGACACAAGCATCATCCAACATAAAATCCCCCTCAAAGAAAACCAAAAGCCTTTCAAATAGAATTTAAGAAGGATAAACCCAGTATTACTACCTTTGGTTGAAAATGAAATAAAAAAGATGTATGATGCTGGGATAATAGTATCTCTCTGATACTCTGAGTGGGTCTCAAATCTAGTATCAGTTAGGAAAAAGACTGGAGAGATCAGACTCTGTATAAATTTCAGAAACCTAAATAGGGCTTGTCTGAGAGACAACTATCCTCTGCCAAAAATGGACCACATACTTTAGAAGGTAGTAGGTGCTAAAATAATCTCATTGCTTGATGGTTTTTCTAGTTATAACCAAGTGCTGGTTTACCCCACTGATCAACATAAAACAGCTTTCACCACACCTTGGGGCACTTTTATGTACGTTAAAATTCCTTTTGGATTGATGAATGTTGGCGCCACATTTCAAAGAGCCATGGACATAGCCTTCTCAGAAGACATAGGTGTTTTCATAGTCATATATCTTGACGATATAACGGTATATTCTAAATTAGATGAAGAACACCTAGTACACTTAAGAAAGGTTTTCAACAAATGCAGAAAATATAGTTTATCCCTAAACCCCAAGAAAACACTTTTAGGTCTAGAAGAAGGAAAACTCCTAGGTCACATTATTTCAGAAGAAGGAATAAAAATACACCCCCAGAGAATCGAAGGCATATTGCAAACAAGTCACCCCAGAAACATAAAGGAGTTGCAATCCTTTATCAGAAAGATAAATTTCTTGAGAAGATTCATCCCAAACCTTGCCGAGCTCCTGAAAGATATCACAAATATGTTGAAAAAAGAGGTTGGGGTTAAATGGACTATAGAAGCCAAAAAATATTTTGAACTAATTAAAAGGGCCTTAACTGAAACACCAGTATTGATAAGTCCTGATTTCACCAAAGATTTTTACATTTTTTCATTTTCCTCGGAACACACAATAGCTGTTGTATTGTTACAAAAAAATGCAGTTGGGCAACAATAGCAACCCATTGCCTTTTTTAGCAAATCCCTGAGAGATGCTCCCTTGAAATATAACATCATGGAAAAACAAGCATTCACATTAGTAAAAGCACTGAAAGATTTCCGAGTTTACATCTTGCATTCTCATGTCATAGCTTTTGTCCCTAATACTATCGTCAAGGACATTCTGAATCAAGATCCCGATGGTAAAAGAGGAAAATGGATCGCTATCATCTTAGAATATGACTTAGAAATCCGACCTACCAAACTAGTTAAAGGACAAGGACTCGTAAGGCTAATGGCTGAAACCAACCTCCAAGCTTTAGATATAAATTTTGTTGATGCCTTAGAAGAACATGAAGAATGCACACTCCCTCCTATTGATCAAATGTTTCTGGATTCACCTTGGTATGCAGATATTCTTTATGTATTGTCTTATCTAAATGCTCCTCCGACTTTATCAAAAACAAAAGCAAGATTTCTTAAACAAAAATATTTAAAGTTTTGCATTATAGATGGTCTTCTGTATTGGAAAAATCCCATTGGTATGTTGCTTAAATGTTTGCTTGAGTCTGATGCAGAGAAAATTATGCGTGAAATGCACGAAGGGGAATGTGGGGGCCATCTTTACTAGAAAACCACAGCAAACAAAATCCTTAGAGCCGGTTATTATTGGCCTACCTTATTCTCTGACACTCACAAACTAGTTATGACATGTCATAAGTGTCAAATTTTTGATGGCAGAAAAAAGCTTTTACCTTTGCCCTTACATCCCATCATAGTGGAAGGACCCTTCCAACAATGGGGTCTAAATTTCATCGGGGAAATTCACCCCTCCTCATCCGCTCAACATAAATGGATCCTCACGGCCACTAACTACTTCACCAAATGGATAGAAGCCATACCCTCCAGGAATTCCACCGATTTAGTCATCATCAAGTTCCTAGAAACCAATATCCTATCCAGATTTGGCTGTCCCAGAAAGATCATTACAGACAACGTCGTTGCCTTCTCCTCCAAAATAATGGTTGACTTCTGTTACAAATATCACATTTCGTTAGGACATTCCACAGCTTATTACCGTCAAGGTAATGGTTTAGCTGAGTCTTCTAACAAAAGCCTAGTCAACATCATCAAAAAACTTCTTGAACAAAATAAAAAAGCATGGCACGGAAAACTAGTACACGCACTATGGGCCGATAGACTAACCACCAAAAAATCCATAGGTATGTCTCCTTACCAACTAGTTTATGGCATAGATGCCATTTTCCCAACATCTTTAGGGGTTCCAGTAATGAAACTATTGCAATAAATTCAAATAGAAGAAAATGACATGCAAAGGAGGGTAAATCAGACTATCCATTTACAGCAAACCAGAGAAGAAGTTTACCAAAGGGCTCAGTTAGCGCAAGACAAAATAAAATAGATTTTCGACAGGAGAACTAAGGAAAATGATTTTCAAATTGGGGACAAAGTGTTAAAATGGGATTCTAGAAGAGAAGACAAAGGTAAACATGGTAAGTTTGAAAATTTATGGAAAGGGCCTTACATCATCAGCTCAATCAGCGGAAACAATGCCTTTTTCCTACAAGAACCTGATGGGACTAAAGATTTTGGAGGTCCTGTAAATGGCAGGACATTAAAGCATTATTTCTTTCAAGAACTCTAGTTTCAAGTTTGAAACACTTTCATTCATTGTATATACCACTGTTTGAAAAATAGATAAACATAAAATTCAAAAACAGTAAAAGATAGAAAAGAGGGCGGTTGAAAAATAGGAAAAGGCCCCATGTTCCAAAAAATAGTCCTTCTGAAAGCGCGCAAGTCTAAATTTTGCTACTAGTACTCAAGTGTCTTGTTCATCTATCTAGCCTAATCATAGCTGAACATGTTTAAATTTAATTGCTGATAAGTTAGTGAGTGAAAAATATGGTCAACATTGTGTAAGATTGACTTATCAAAGAGAGTAGATTAGGAAAAGATACTGGTTCCACATGCCCAAAACAGAACCAAAGAGGGAAGCGGGGATGAAAAATAAATTATGCATCTTAGCCCTGTTTTTCATAATTTCCATTTCATGCAGAATAATATTTGTGTGCAACTTGTCTTTTATGCCGCAAATACATGAAAAATCAGACTGTCTAATCCTGATTTGATCATCTTTTAAATTTCGTGTTTTAGATTAGAGAACAAAATCCTGTCAAACAGCAATCTTGAAAGTTGATCTAGCGTAGGCAGAGTAATGAAGGAGTTCACCAGTTTAATCTAAACTCCCGGCAGATATAAGTGTAGAATTAGATAGGTTCATTTTGCAAAAAAGAAAAAATATGCATTGTAAAAGGGCCGCTAGTTCAAATGCGCCAAAAAGAAGATTTTTTTTTAGGAAAGATAGTGGGGTAGGTAGAAATATCATTGATGCTAATCACGTTGTCACTTTTCAGAAATAGTATCAAAGAAGAATGAAATTTTGTGCCAATGGGTAAGGCACTGGTCTTCATAAGCCAGAGATTTGAAATTCTGGACACCTCCTGAAAAGGAGCTGCCCTCCCCAAATGGAGCCACTGTTAGTCATCAGTATTTTTCACTTGTTAGTGATGACTAGTTCTCACAGCCAAGTTTTCTAGCAGCTGATCCAAAAATTTGTCATATTTTCCATCTGGGAAAACACCCATAAAATGTTTTTCGCCCTCCTTTTCAGTCCGCCCATGACGAGATGAAACCTCATTATCAAATCCTACCTTGCCTCAGCCATACTAGTCTGCCCATCAGCTCTAAAGAGACAATCCAAATCTATTCAAACAGTCTCCCCTAAGTTAGGAAGTGGCGCTTTAAGACATTTCACCCTTGGCAAACTATCCAAGAGCCAACAACCTCCATCTACTATAGACCAATCATAACAGACCTCCCACTCTACTAATAAAGTTGGTCACAGCCCTAAGTCGCGCCACTTATACACCCTTAAGTCTTAGCAATACATAGACCATAATCTAAAGCTGATTTTAGGTGTTTTACAGTGATTGATGGATTTTACAAGGACAAGAAACATATCAGCATCTCAGAAGACAATTCTTGGCTCCACATGAGAAGACAGCTGCTTCTCAATGTGATCTTGAGCCTGAGATGCATCTACAGGGCAAAGATTTATTCATCAAACTCTTGCGACCTCATTCATAGCCTGAAAGGACAGTAGAAAAAGCAACACTGTCAAGAGGCTGTTGAATTGTGATGGCTAAAAAACCTCCTTCATTTATCAGCAGAGGGTTAAGGCGCCTCCTTCATCTATAAGCAGAGGACGATGGCCAAATTTTGACTTGAAAAGTTCCCACTAACTGTAAGACGGATTTGTTTTAATGAACAGTGAGACAGTGACACAGATTTTCTGAAGCAAAGTAATGATTGCATGCAGAGGTAAAAGCATTAATGTTTTCAAGTTTGTTTGCTTGCCATCATGTGTAAGGAACCCTTGTCAAAGCATGTTTATCAAACAGTCTTCAGACATTTCGCCAAGTAAAAGGCCTCCTTCATTCACAAGCAGAGGGCCAGGGCATTGACTGTTTTCAAAGTCTGATTGGTCAAAGATGCAGTGGAAAGAGACCAAGAAGGAAAGCAGGGGCACCACTGCAATCCAAGGAGGTCAAGTTCATCTCCTAATAGGTTTTCTCTCAAAGGACAGTCTGCAGCTCCAACAAAACAAAATTTGAAGAATGGTTGATGAAGTGAGTCATTGCACAGGTGAAAGAATTAATGATGATTATGTTTTAAAAGTACTGGTCTCTCTACTCATAAAGAGGTATCTGTCAAATATGCTTATCATAGTTGACAAAGGAACCTGAGCTCATTTCCCTCAAGAGGAAATTCAACTAAACTCAGTTGTTCATAATATGCAAAAAGGGGACTCTAGCATACTTTCAGATTCTGGAGAGGATTTCAAAACAGATATTGGCATGTTCATTATAAAAAGGCCAAGGGACCATATCAATATATCTAGAGTAAAAAGAGGTCATGGCATGTGGCAAAGGTTCTGAATAGGCTGCTCTTCAGAAAAGGGGTGAAATTAATAAGAATTCCTCTCCTTTGTTCAAAATTCAAATCTACAACCTCATCCCTGTTTCATATCCTTGAAACCAAAGCTGGATCAGTTCAGAAATCTGAGGATAAGTTAATGTTTCTAGGGTTGGGTGACATTTTGTAAAAAAGATTTGCGCTTACAGCATACAACAAAATTGTTATCCACAGCCAAAAGGGAGTTCTCGCTTATCAAAAAATGGTCTTTACCATTATAGCACATATCCAAAAGCAAAGTATCGGGTTATGTTTTGATGAAGTTTCAAATTTGAATTTAAAATCAAAGTTTTTTCAAAACTGTTGAATAAACCCTCTCCAAATCAAATGTTAAAGAACCGTTTGATTGATGCCTTCCAAAAAGTCAAGTACCATGGCACATTCATTTTTGCAAACATCCAAAGCATGAACAGAGCCCCTTTGCTGCAATCGAGATCAGAGAAAAGTGTTTGAGCAAAAAATCATAGGTTTTAGGGCTTTTGAACTGCACGGTGCGCCTGTAGATGCGCGCGGCGCGCTTAGAGACAAAAATACATGGGCGTATAACTACCACGCGACGTGCCTGTAGGTGCGTGTGGCGCGCCTGTGCACTTGGGTCCTGTCGGCCCGACAGGTGACCCGACACCAGTTTTTGCGCGGCACTCTTTCTTCTAAACGCATCGCACATATGTTTGGCCTCCAACACACCTTAAAATCACCTACGAAGCTGTTCAAACGTGTCAAAAGGTCTTTCATCGAGTTTTAGAGGTATTTTCATGTACTACCCTTGGTTTTTAGAATTGCTAAAGTGCTGTAAGGGATTAAAAAACCACAGTTTGAGTTTATGGTAGAAAACGAAATTTGCTGTTTCATATTGGCTAGAGGTGGAGCTTTAAAAAGGATTGAGTTTGCATTAGTGTGAATAGCCATGAAACTGCCCTCAAACTGTGATGAAGAAAGGAGAAACAAGGGGTTGTGAAAAAATAACACTGTAGGTCTATGTTCCAAAAAACAGTAGCCATCCTGTAAGCATTTTTCAAAAGGTTTCCTCTGTGGGTTAAAAGGAAATGTAGTGTTCGTGACCTGGCCATCCCTTAAAGCATAGTCAATGAGCAAAGCTCCCATTACAGTTGGAGGGTGCGTGGCTAAAACTGGGATGAAAAACAGTAGGTCAGTTTGCAAAAACAGTGATCATTAAATGAGATTTTGTGACCTTCCAAAGGTATCCTCTGTTTGATAAAGGGACAAAGGTGGTGTTGTGACCTTCCATTCCATAAAGTGTCATCAGTGAATGAAGCCACCCTTGCATTCGGAGATGTTTTTTGTCAAAACTGGTATGAAGGGACAGTAGAGTATAAAGAAGGCAGTTTTGTGTGAGAGGAGTTTCTTATGGTTTGAATGATACAAGATTGTTTGTGACATCATAAAAACACAGTAAGCTCTGCCACCTTGCCCTATGCACAAGTGAATTTTTACTATGTGAATGCATTTTGTGATTGACTGCGTTTATGATTGTTGAATCCACTGGTGGAAAAGCACACCAAAGGAGCAGTAATTTGTCTAAGAAGGAGTTTATTGTGATTAAATGCTACAGAACTTTGTTAACACCTCAGAAACAAAATAAGCCCTGTTAAACTATCATATAAGCAGTGACTTTGAGTGTGTGTATACACTCTGGTTGACTGAGTATATGGTGTAGACTTGATGGGTTGAGTTGCATACCAAGAAGAGAGTAGGATTTTGAAATTAAGGAGATTGTGGTTTTTTACCTTGGTCAAAAACACAAAAATATATTGTCATCCTCAAAACATCAAAGGGCTGGGTGTCCTTCCACAGGAAAGATCACTTTTGATTGTCGATCTTTATTTGATTGTGTTTTTCTTCTGAAAAGTCTACTTGTTGAATTGCATATTAAGGGGAAAGGTAGCATTCTGAAGGAACAAGGATCTCACACCAAAGAAGAGCATTTTCACACTATATTTGAAATCATTTGTTGCTTACAGCAAATTGACAGGCTAGGACAGAGTTTGGTTTAAAGAAGGCATTTCAAAAACTTTGGAGCATTTTGTTGTTGCAGGAGCGCATCCAAGTCAAGATGCCTCCTAGGCAAGATAGTAGAAGTGGTTTTCATAAGAGATATGAGCCAATTTCTACTGAGGAAGTCAATGCACACCCATCTATCCTATTTAATTTTCATGAGGTGGGGTGCTTGGATTTCTGCTAGAGGGTACAAGAAGTCAAAAGTTTCTCGCCTTTAACGCATTTGTGCGCCTTGAGGTTCAAAGACAAACATTTTCAAGTAGTAGGCCTCGATTTCAAGTTCTCCCCGAGGTCTGTATCCAAGGCCACTAAAATCCCATACATTGGTGAGAAATGGTTCAAGCAAGCCTATTTAGACTTGGATGACTACAAACCCTTCCTCAAGCCCGAGCACAGAGAAGCATGCACTGCTATTTTCCCTTTCTCTCATCTTCTAGCCAGCTATGTTCCTCTTATGAAGATCATAATGAAGTATTTCACTTGTGAAGGGAGATTCTCCTGAGTTTATGCATACCACATCCGACTGTTGATGCACTTCACAAGAACCAAGCAGCTCAATCTTCCTTACTTATTGTGCAAAAGTATTGAGAAAATGGCCTCCTCTATCCAGAAGAAGCCTCCATCACAGCAAGTAGCTTCTCTATTCCATCATTCTCTGATTAAAATCATCATCCTTCACCAGCTGGAGAAGAAAGAGGTTTCTTGGGATGTTTTCATTAGTCACCCGGATTTCTCCACTGTCCCTCCGGTCCATACATCCCCCACATCGCCTACTCATCGCCCCTCGCCTTCCTCTAGCAAACCTACTCCTAGAAAGCTCATATTCACTACAGAACAGTCAAAAAAGCATGGAGAAGGAGAGGTAAGTGGATGGCAAGAAGAGGAGGGACATGAACAGGAAGAAAGTGATGAGGAGCAGCATCATGACAGTGGTGATGAGGAGCAGCATCATAACAGTGGTGAAGGAAAACAGCAGCAAGAGCAAGAAGAGGAGAGTGCTGAACAGCAGCAATTTGGTGAGGAAGGACAGCAGTTTGGGCAGCATTTTGAGCAGCAGCTTGAACCACAAAATGAACAGGAAATTGAAGCACAGCAGCAGCATGATTTTGGTGATCAAGGGCAGTAAGAATTGGAGACAGAGCAGCATCATGACATTGAAGAGTAGGGGCAGCCTAAAGAAGACACATAGCAGTCTCATCATGATGCACAGCACCCTCCTCAAGATACACAGCAGCCTCAAGATGATAGGCAAATTCAAGAAGGTAACAAACAAGATGACAAAGACAAATCAATCATGCCTTCCTCTCCCGAAAAGGTTAAGTCCAAGACAGTAAGGAAGAAAGTGCCCAAGGTTGTCACTCCAAATGTGACAAGAACTCTTCGGAGCAAAAGAAAGTTGCCAAAGGAGCCTATCACTGACTTGCCTAGGAGGAAGAGCGCAAGACTAGCCTTCAAAGGCAAAGGAAAAGGCAAGGTAGGAGAAGGTCATGAGCATGGAGGTGCATTGGGTGTCATCCAAATCCAAAGTGACGACAGTGATAATGAGGCCCGGATTCTAGAAAACCTTCTAATCCATAGAGAGGGCCAAATTGATGCATTGGAGAATGACCTTCATCGGGCAAAGAACTTCAATGATTTCTTGGAGATCCAAAATAGGCAAATGAGTGTCCATATGGCTGTTTATGAGACACGAGCAATCAAGTACAAGAAAGAAGCTGCTAAAGCCCAAGCAAGGATAGATGAGCTTGTAGGTGATTTTGATGAAAGTGAAGAAGAGGACCAGCCTAGGCGAAAGAAGCCTAGAACCATAGGGCTTAAAAGAGCCCTTGAAAAGCAAAAGGAAGAAGAACAAGCCTTTCTTCAATCCACTCCCCTCACTGCACTACTTGAGCAAGAGATTGAAAGCAATAAGGAGGCATGGCTTGAAAGAGCCAATAACCATTTGGAGAGGAAGCTTGAGAAGGAAAACAGGGATTTAGAGCTGCAAAGGATAATGACAAAGCATTATCAAAAGCTAAATCAGTTTGCCCGGCGCAAGTTAAAGATCGCTCAAGAGAAGCTAAAGGAGGCTAAAGGAAAGCGCCCGACACGAAAAGAGAAGAAGGACACATCAGGACTTGACATTTTGGTTTCAGTTTCAGAGCATGTTGCTAAGGACCCTTGAGGGTCATGCACACCGATTTTGGGCACATTTTGACAATTTTTGGTTTTTTTGGCATTTTTGAGTTTTTGGTCAAAACTCATGAAATTCGCAATTTCATTTTGGGGATTCGTCAAGGGAGGAGGATGGTATCATTGGATGCCATAATTTCATGATCTCACCCTCAGCGATTTTTAGGACATTTGGAGATCATTTTCTTCCCCGAAATGGCGAAAAATGCTCGCTTTTTGCACACTCTACCCGGTCTATCAGCAGACTGTAATTTTCTGACTTTTTACACACAGGTTCGGTTTTGGAGGAATTCCAGGCATCATATTGAGAAAATTTCAGTTTTTCCATAAAGTAGACACTTAGAGCTTTCCAACGAGCTATCATGAGCCTCATTTCGACATCAGGAAGGCTGCCAAATGTTTTCGGCAAGTCAGGGGACTTTTTGCTGATATAAATTTTGAATATTTTTGTAATTTTTGAACCTCTAAAATCTGCTTTTTCCAAATGTGCGTTTAGCTATTTTTGCACATGAAAAATGATGCAAAGTCAATATATTTCCCATTTTTAGCATTTTTTAGATATTTTATGAGATATTTTTGTGCCTTGGGCTTTGCAAAGCCTCAAGGACAAGTTTAGATATTTTGATTAGGCCAATGAGGATGCAAGTTGAACCATGAGGTTTTCCTCACTTGAGCCTATATATTCCAAAGGCTTTCATTGTAAAACAAGGCTGAACTTGAGAAGAGAAGCAATATATGGTCATATAAGCTTTGGAAGAAATACTTGTCTTATGTTTTTGGATTGCCTCTTGGATGCTCTTGGATGAATGAAGAAGGATTGTTGTTGGATTCCATGACTTGGTAGAATGGTATAGTGTCTCTTGCTTTTTTGTTGTCTTCTAGTTTTCATTCATGAATACATCTTTCTTGCTTGCTATAGATCAGTAGAGAAAAAATTTGAGATATGCCCATGGAGGCACCTCAAATTTCCTGTTTCTTCATAGCTTCTTTGTTTTCTTCTTCCTAAGTAACATTAAAGAATTCTTGACTGCTCTTTAATACTTAGGATATTGTTACTTGTTTCATTCATAGTTCTATGCATGCTAAGTATGACTTACGATACGCCCTGCTTACCTATGGCTAGCTATAGTTCCATCCATGAAATTTCTCTTTGACTGATTAGATTATCATTTTGTTTGAACCAAGGAGGCCTAGTTTCGATCTAGCCCTTTGCCTAAAACTATGCAAATCTTGTTGTTCAAAGTGCCCAATAACTTGAAGTGTTGTGTTTAGGCGTTCCGGCATAGTAAGTTAAGTTGTTTGTCTTTCTTAAGTGTTTTCCCCAAAGTCTGATAGCCATTTCCCAAAGTTAGAGGGTCTTATACTTCTATGCATGGCTTGAATGTTTATTTCTATGTATTGATTAGCTTGTAGTTACATTTTTCATGATTAATGGTTTTCCCTACCATGTTTATGTTATATATTGAACTAATTATGCTTGAAACTCTTTGTTGTTCACAAACTTGATGTCCATTTACTCCATTTTTCCCAAAGATCCTTTCTACCTTGAATCAAATCGGCCCTTCAACAGCCTTGTATCACCGTCTTATAGCTTTCTTGACCTTTTCGACCCCATAGCCCAGTTGATCTGACATCTTTTTACCTATCTCGTATCTTTGATCAGTTTCATCCCTCACAACTTAAAAAACCAAAACCAAAAAACTTACTTCATAACTAGCCTAAAATCAGAACACAATAAACAAACACATAGATATCCCTTACACACATAGAGAGAGCCGTCTCTGAGTCCAGGAAGGCTAGGTCCTCGGGCTCCAAAGCTTGGTTTGATGTTACACTGTCATTTGGCTTGCCAATCAGCCAAATCACGGGAACCTAACATAATGGCGATCACGGTGGGACCTACTGAGTACATGACAGTCTAGCAAACTTTTATAGACTCCTTAGTCCTTCAACTTTTAACTTAAACCATCAGCCTTTAGAATCATTTAGTGTAAACTCTCTGTTTCACCATCTTAGCAAAGTGATGAATCAGGTTTATAACACTCTTACATCCTAGGCTGCACATAAAACTCAGAAAAAACCACAAAAAAACTCCCTTAGATTGGTTTTTGACAGTATTGGTGGTGGACCATACACATATACCTCAAAACAACTAAAAATCCACCTGGCGACTCCACTAGCCTCCAGTAGGCCTTACTACTTCACTAAACTCTAGGCTACTATCCAATTGAGCCACCTCATCGCCACACTAACATAATGGCGATCACGGTGGGACTCTGAGTGTTAAATAACTTAGATTCCCTAATTTTTCCAGCAGCCTTAAGAATACTATTTGATTGACTGATCCCACTGCTCACTCACATAATGGCGATCACGGTGGGACCTTCCGAGTTAGTGACAATCTAATTACTCCTTAGTAACTCTCAAAGTCTCATTCAAACTTAGAAAACTTAAGTGTTGACCGAAGAGTAGAAATAGCTCCTTCACCATCTTAGCAAAATGATGAGTCAGTTATAGGAAAACTCTTCCCAACCTCAGGCACATAAAACTTAGAAAACCCCAAAAAACTCCCTTAGATTGGTTTTTGACAGTATTGGTGGTGGACCATACACATATACCTCAAAACAACTAAAAATCCACCTGGCGACTCCACTAGCCTCCAGTAGGCCTTACTATTTTACCAAACTCTAGGTTACTATCCGATCAACCTATCCCATCGCTCACTAACATAGCGGGAGATGGTGGGACATTGAGTACATGACAGTCTAGCAAACTCTTATAAACTCTTTGGTCCTTTAGGTACTTAAACAAGCAAGCAGTCCATAAAATCATTTTGAGTAAATTCTTTTTGTTCTCGCCACCCTAGCAAAGTGCCGAAGCAAGTTTAGAATACTTTAGACAAACCATAGGCTGCACATAAACTCAGAAAAACCCCAAAATATTTCCAGATTGGCTTTACCTTAGTTATGAGTGGTGGACCATAGTTTTCATAAAATCCACCTGGCGACTCCACTAATCCATCTCTTTTGGTTTTGACCATCCTTCACTTTAATATAAACTTAGAGAGGCCATCCATCCGAAACTTTCACAAATACCACCCTCTCTAAACTCTAGACTCGAAATATGGCTTCACGAAGAATCTACACCAGATCTCACCTAGACCCAAATCCCCCTATCATTGTAGATGACCCAGAGAAGATTATGTGGCAAGTTTCCGAAACTGACAATCTAGCTACCGATAGGTCCATCCGTAAAACAAGATAAGTACCTGAACATCTTACTACCTTGCCAGATTCCTCTTTTGATTTAGAATCAGCAAGAACTCTTATTAGAAGCAAGTCACATATTAAGATAAACTTTGACGATCTTGAATCCCTAGACCCGCCACAGAGTCCTAGTAGAGAAGCCTCACCTTCCACACCCCCCGACTTTCAGCTTCTCCATCACTTTGGCTCATACCATCCCAGATCTGCTCAAAACCAGGTCATTAGTCCAAGTACATCCGCCACACCTATCCGAACCACTACTGTTCAAACCACCTCAGCCCATCCCACAAGCCCTCATCTTGTACATCATCCATTAGCTCCCGTCATGGCAGCCTGGTACACACCTTTGGTGTTGCCACTACCTTTGGCTCCTCTCCCAAATAAATATCAAGACAAAATCCCACACTTTACCGGAGAAGACACTGCCACAGCTCAAAAACATATAAGTAGGATTAGCGATGCTTTTGAATACCTGGAAGTACAAGACGAGACCGTCAGAATGAGAATATTCGCCCAAAGCCTGGGTGGGGAACCCAAAACATGGTTCAAAAGCTTGCCTCCAAACAGCATCCACAACATCCCAGAACTATGTCAAGTCTTCAGAAACAGGTGGGAAGTTCGAAAGAACCCTATTCAAATCCTGTCAGAATATAACAACCTAAAACGGGAAAATGGGGAAAGTGTCCAGGCATACTGCACTAGGTTCAACAGTGTGTATAACGCCCTCCCACCTCACTTCAAACCCCCACTTGGTTTAGCCTTAGCGAAATTCCCCGAGGGTTTTGATCCAGACATGACATATCATCTGAGAGACAAGGATCCCCCTACCTTAGAGGAAATGCAACAAATAGCCATAAAAGCAGATGCCAACTTAGCAGAAAAAAGAGCTAGGACTAGATCAGAAAGAAAAGTCACATACAAAGATGAGGTCTCCACTTCATCTCCTTCCCTAGATCCTAGAATAGATGACTTAGTCAAAACCATGGCCAAAATGTGGGAAAGGATAAATGAAAAGGCCCCGGTTAGGGACAATCAGCCAAACCCTCCAAACAGAAACCAGAACCAAAATTTTAGGAGGGAGCAGCCTCAAAACAGACCAAGGGAAAATGACCAACAAATTAGACCACCATTCAATGAAAATTATGTGGAAGAAGATGATAAGGATACCGAACCCATTGATGAAAATCATTGGAATCTCATAGGTTCTGATAAGGAGAGTGAGGTTTACCTCACAGCAGAAGAGCAAGAGTTATGCTCTCCGGGTCAGGACGAAACCAACTATGAAGATCTCGAAGATCCCACCATAGACTTTTAGAATGCCATTATAGAAGCTCACAGGCAGTATAATCTTAGAAGTAGAAAAAAACCAAGACTGCTCCAAAAAGGGTAGTTCTGACATTACTAAAACATCCGATACCATCCCTAAAAAGGCTATGGATAGCAACACAATCATGACCAAGAAAATTGACCAAAACAAAGATAAAGCTATTCAAACAAGTCTTGGCTCAAATACTCCTAGTACCTCTACAAAAATCCCCAAGATGGCTGTGTCAAAACAAATCCCGAACCAAAGTCAGCAAATTAAGAGCATAGAAAAAGTCATGTCCGAGAAAGCTGAAACAAATATGTCCAGACCACAAATTCCTTTTAGTTTCGAAGGGGAAATTTCCAAAATAAAAATTACCATACCCCTTACTGAACTAATAACTATAGATAGGTATAGATCTCAAGTCTTCAAAGCTTTTGACATAGGAAGTGAGGCAGATACTTTGAATCTAACTCATGACAAACTTGAGCTCCTATTCGGCCCGAAGATAGAAGGTCAATACCAAGAGGGATCTGTTTCCCCTTTCTATGTAAGTCTGAACATACGGGACAAGATACTACATAATGCCATGTTAGATTCTGGTGCCTCCCATAACCTAATGCCTAGAGCGGTCATGGAAAACCTGGGACTAGAAGTAACTCAACCTTACAAAAACCTGTATTCCTTTGACTCAATTTAGGTCAAATGTTTAGGTCTGATAAAGAACCTAGATTTTTCTCTAACACAGCTACCAATGAAAAACTTGGTCATGGACGTAGTAGTAGCCGATATCCCTCCTAAGTATGGAATGCTACTATCAAGGGCATGGGCTGCCAAAATACAAGGTAATCTCCAAATGGATATGTCATTCGCTACCATCCCCCTTTTCAACCAGACTAGGAGATTATACCGAGAAACTCACATGAAATACATGGTTAGTAAACAGGATAAGCTGAAAAACACTCCCATTTATTCCATTCATTCCAATTTAGATTCTTTTATCTTATATAATTAAAGTGATGTGGACAAGAATATAATAGAAAATGAAGAGGTTTTCAAACCATCAGAAACACACTTCCCATTACTGAAAATGGAAACCAAAGACCAAAGCGCCAAGAAACCTAAAAAATAGCTTAGTATCTTGTATGAAAAGGAAGTTCTTTGGATTATAAGCTTTGATGGTTCTTGTGGCAAAATTGGTTCAGGGGCTGGTATCTGGATACACAATACTAATGAAGGTCATTCTTTCAGATTAGAATTCCAATCTACTAATAACATTGCAGAATATGAGTCCCTTCTCATTGGTCTGCACATACTTAAGGACTTAGGTGCCAAAAAGTATCGATGGTTCGGAGCTTGTGTCAGAAAATCAAAGGTGAATATTAATGGCTTAAGAGTAAGGAATACAAGAATGCGACTTTAGACATCCTCAAAACCATTAAAGTATGAACTCTTATATCCTAGGATTCAAAATAGTACGGAAAATGAACTGCTTCTTATGGCAATAGCCAAACACCATGTCTAAGTGAGCAATATGACATTCAAGTTAAACATTGCCCTATTGTACCAGATAATATCAATCATTGGAAAATATTCAAAGATGATGATCAAATTGATGATTTCTTACAATCTAAGAATGAATTTGAAGAAACCAGAAAAAACTTAGGAAAAGAAGAAAGGGAATACAAACACAATCAAGACCGAGAGCTAAATCTGCCTTCTTTGACAGATCTAAATCTAATAAACCTTTCTTCTGGAACTGAGATAGGAGAAGATGTTGACCCAAGAGAACTCGAAGTCTTACATTGTGTAAATGACATCATACCCAGAGGGCTTGCACCTCTATAGGAATTGTTTTATTTTAACGATGTGGCCAAAAAGCCGAAAATGGAATCCACTGAGGTCGACATAGAAGAATGTAACATGGGAAGCTCGGAGGAACCTAGAAAGGTCAAACTGTCCAAATCCCTCCCACCTTATATAAAACATAAATACATTGAGTTGTTTAAAGAATTTAAAAATGTGTTTGCATGGGGATACCAAGATTTGAAATCATACGACACAAGCATCATCCAACATAAAATTCCCCTCAAAGAAAACCAAAATCCTTTCAAACAGAAGTTAAGAAGGATAAACCCAGTATTACTACCGTTGGTTGAAAAGGAAATAAAAAATATGTATGATGTCGGGATAATAGTCTCTCTCCGATACTCTGAATGGGTCTCAAATCTAGTATCAGTTAGGAAAAAGACTAGTGAAATCATACTATGTATAGATTTTTGAAACCTAAATAGGGCATGTCTGAAAGACAACTATCCTCTGCCCAAAATGGACCACATACTTCAGAAGGTGGTAGGCACTAAAAGAATCTCATTGCTATATGGTTTTTCTGGTTATAACCAAGTGTTGGTTTACCCTACCGATCAACATAAAACAGCTTTCACCACACCTTGGGGCACTTTTATGTACGTTAAAATTCCTTTTGGACTCAAGAATGCTGGCGCCACATTTCAAAGAGCCATGGACATAGCCTTCTTAGAAAACATAGGTGTTTTCATAGTCATATATCTTGACGATATAACGGTATATTCTAAATCAGATGAAGAACACCTAGTACACTTATGAAAAGTTTTCAACAAATGTAGAAAATATGGTTTATCCCTAAACCCCAAGAAAACACTTTTCGGTCTAGAAGAAGGAAAAATCCTAGGTCACATTATTTCGGAAGAAGGAATTAAAATAGACCCACAGAGAATCGAAGGTATATTGCAAATAAGTCACCCCAGAAATATAAAGGAGTTGCAATCCTTTATCGGAAAGATAAATTTCTTAAGGAGATTCATCCCAAACCTTGTTGAACTCCTGAAGGATATCACAAATATGTTGAAAAAATAGGTCGGGGTTAAATGGACTATAGAAGCCAAAAAATATTTTGAACTAATTAAAAGGGCTTTGACTGAAACACCAATGTTGATAAGCCCTGACTTCACCAAAGATTTTTACATTTTTTCATTTGCTTTAGAACACACAATAGCTGCTGTATTGTTACAAAAAAATGCAGCTGGGCAAGAACAACCCATTGCTTTTTTCATCAAATCCCTGAGAGATGCTCCCTTGAAATACAACATCATGGAAAAACAGGCATTTGCATTGGTAAAAGCACTAAAATATTTTGGAGTTTATATCTTGCATTCTCATGTCATAGCTTTTGTCCCTAATATTGTCATCAAGGACATTCTGAACCAAGATCCCGATGGTAAAAGGGGAAAATGGATCGCTATCATCCTAGAATATGACTTAGAAATCTGACCTACCAAACTAGTTAAAGGACAAGGACTTTCAAGGCTAATGGCTGAAACCAACCTCCAAGCTTTAGATATAAATTTTGTTGATGCCTTAGAAGAACAGGAAGAATGCACACTCCCTCCTATTGATCAAATGTTTCTGAATTCACCTGGGTATGCAGATATTCTTTATGTATTAACTTATCTAAATGCTCCTCCGACCTTATCAAAAAAAAAAAGCAAGATTCCTTAAACAAAAATCTTTAAAGTTTTTCATTATAGATGGTTTTCTGTATTGGAAAAATCCCACTGGTATGCTGCTTCAATGTTTTCTTGAGTCTGATGCAGAGAAAATTATGCACGAAATGCAAGAAGGGGAATGTGGGGGCCATCGCTAGTGGAAAACCACAGCGAACAAAATCCTTAGAGCTGGTTATTATTGGCCTACCTTATTCCCTGACACTCACAAACTAGTTATGACATGCCATAAATGTCAAATTTTTGATGGCAAGAAAAAGCTTTTACCTTTGCCCTTACATCCCATTATAGTTGAAGGACCCTTCCAGCAATGGGGTCTGGATTTTATCGGGGAAATTCACCCTTCTTCATCTGCTCAACATAAATGGATCCTCACAGCCACTGATTACTTTACCAAATGGATAGAAGCCATACCTTCCTGGAATGCCACCGATTCAGTCATCATCAAGTTCCTAGAAACCAATATCCTATCTAGATTTGGCTGTCCCAGAAAGATCATTACAGATAACGTTGTTGCCTTCTCCTCCAAAATAATGGTTGACTTCTGTCACAAGTATCACATTTCATTAGGACATTCCACAGCCTATTACCCTCAAGGTAATGGTTTAGCCAAGTCCTCTAACAAAATCCTAGTCAACATCATCAAAAAACTTCTTGAACAAAATAAAAAAGCATGGCATGGGAAACTAGTACACGCCTTATGGGCTGATAGATTAACCACCAAGAAATCCATAGGTATGTCTCCTTACCAGCTAGTTTATGGTATAGATGCCATTTTCCCAACATCTTTAGGGGTTCCAGTAATGAAACTATTACAAGAAGTTCAAATAGAAGAAAATGACATGCAAAGGAGGGTAAATCAGACTATCCATTTACAACAAACCAGAGAAGAAGTTTACCAAAGGGCTCAGTTAGCACAAGATAAAATAAAACAGATGTTTGACAGAAGAACTAAGGAAAATGATTTTCAAATTGGAGATAAAGTTTTAAAATGGGACTCTAGAAGAGAAGACAAAGGTAAACATGGCAAGTTTGAAAATTTATGGAAAGGGCCTTACATCATCAGCTCAGTCAGTGGAAACAATGCTTTCTTCTTACAAGAACCTGATGGGACTGAAATTTTTGGGGGTCCTGTGAATGGCAGGACATTAAAACACTATTTTTGTCAAGAGCTCCATTTTTGAGTTTGAAACACTTTCATTCATTGTACATACCATTGTTTAAAATATTGAAAAAGTAGAAAAGTCAAAAACAGTAAAAAGCAGAAAAGAGGGCAAGTGAAGATAGAACAAAGGCCCCATGTTCCAAAAAATAGTCCTTCGGAAAGCGAGCAAGTCTAAATGCCGCTACTAGTACTTCAATGTCTTGTTCAGCTATCTAGCCTAATCATAGCTGAACATGTTTAAATTTATTTGCTGATAAGTTAGTGAGTGAAAAAGATGGTCAACATTGTGTAAGATTGACTTATCAAAGAGAGTAGATTAGGAAAAGATACTGGTTTCACATGCCCAAAACAGAACCAAAGAGAGAAACGAGGGATGGAAAATACATTGTACACCTTAGCCCTGTTTTTTCTAGATTTCCCTTTCGCAGAATAATATTTGTGTGCATCTTGTCTTTCATGCCACAAATACATGACAAATCAGACTGCCTAATCTTGATTTGATCATCTTTTAAATTTCATGTTTTAGATTAGAGAACAAAATCCTATCAAACAGCTTAATCTTGACAGTTGATCTAGCATAGGTACTGTTACACTAAAAATTGGCATCCTGACATTATGCTATGAGTATGAGCTCATTATAACTCATACTTCCTCCTTTTGCAAGCCTAACATATCAGTTCTTCATATCAAACCTTGAAAATCAGAGAAAAATTCCTAAAAATCTCCTAAACTTTGGTATCGCACTTTCTCTATACATTGCCTGCGGGCCCGCACCTAATATTCGGCTATCCTATGGACTAGAACCGTAATTTATATGTGTTATAGGTGCGGACTCCTGTAAAACTAAAAAAGGCGAGAAAGTAAAGTTAAAAAGTTGATTTGAGATTAATTCTAGAAGATTCTAGACGAGAATTTTCGGGAATAGGTACGCTTTGATAAGGTACATGTATCCCTTACCTTATGGAGCTAACTCCTTGATGTGAGGAGCTTATCCCTTTGAAGGAGGATTCTATCCCTTCATATTTGGAACATAAAAACCTCCTCTTTTCCATTATAAAAAGAGGCATTGGGTAGCCTCAAAGGGAGTTGAAGCTTTAGAATATTTGAAGATAAGTGCTGTTGAGATTCAGACTCAGTTAAACAAGAATTTTGTGAGGAGAGATTACATACCTCTATTTGTCTTGATTGAAAGAGTGTAGAGATTTTCAAAGTAGAGGAGACTCCTGCTTCGAACCCCGGGAAGGCCTGTGCAACATCAAGGCTCAGGTTGTAAGGTTTTTCTTCTTTTGAAATTAATACAAATATACTCATTTTTCTCGATAAGCTGTTTGTTAATGGTTTATTTCATAGATTCCTTGATCACTATGATAAGCATGGTTTATGATGATGTCTGTATAGGTGCTATGTAATTCTTTTCTTGTTTGTGACTACAGGTTTACAAGCGAAACTCCTTCAAGCGCGCGACGGATAACAACAACTTCAAACAAGCACTGGACATAAGGTAGGTCTTTTAACACCTATATAGAGCTTTTCATATATCATATATTCTTAGAGAAAGATTAGTCTATTTGGCTGTTTGTTGCTATATACTTTTAGTACTAGGGAGATCGGTCTTGTCTGCAAGAACGATTTATCCGTCCAACAAATTGGCGACTCCATTGGGGAAGAACTTGTTGTGTTTTTTGGTTCTCTTTTAATTTGATTCGAGGAAACATCTTTCTTAGTTTTTGATTGATAGACATCTTCTTGGGTAGTTTAGGTTTTCTCTGTTTTAGAAATTTTTCAAATCTTTAGTGTTTTTCTCTAATTTTTTCTGGGACCGCACTCTGTCTTCTTTTGACAATGCGGGCAGTTTCGCATCTTCTTTTAGTAAATAGTGCGGTACCGCACCTGGTACTTCTGGAAGCCTGCAGACCGTGTTTAAATTTTAGAAAAACTCTAGATTTATTTTTTAGTTTATCTTTATTTTGATTTAGTATTTTTGATTTCTACTCAGATTGATTACTCTTTCTGTCAAAAACTTTCTATGAATGAATTCCAATAGTGTTGATGTTTTGATGATTTTCTAGAAGACTTTGCATTTTGGATTGCATTTCACTTGGTCTTTGTAGCGATTTGAAGCATTTGACATTTTGAAATACCTCAGATTACATCGATTTTCTTGTCGTTTTGCTGAATCTGACCTGCTTGTGAAATCATCCTTTATTGAGAAATAAAGCTACTTGTTTCTTTGCAAATCTTCGAAAAAGAGCTTTGTTATTGGTTTTTGAATTTCATTTTTATAAAGCATAATTGAGTGTTTTTTATCTGTTTGTTGTTCTGGACGAATAGATCCTTAGTTTTCTGAACAACTAAGTAAAACATTCTTCAAAAAATCTTAAATCTTTTATTCATTTAGATTGTTTAAAAAAAAATTTAGATCTCAAGATTAGTTTTGTAGTTTTGAGTGCAAATTAGTAGATCTCAAAATTAGTTTTGTAGTTTTGAGTGCTTTTTAGAAATTTGTAGATCTCTTTTGAAGGAAATTTTTTTTTGTAGTTACAAGTTTTGAAAGAAAAGGGATTTCGTTGTGAGCTTCAATCATTTATTGGAAAATACAAAATATTTTCTTTCAATCATTCTTTATGTTTAAAGGAAGAATTGTTTATTAAAAGGATTGCATTCACCAACTCTTTCTTTAGATAGAAGTTCATTGAAAGAAAAAGAACTGATTATCATTCTTAGGTGCATTTTTAGTGTTTTTGGAACTCGAGTCTTCACACCACCAAAGTTTCATTTCCGCACCCATTGATTTAAGAAACAACTCATAAAAGTAACGATTAATTAAAATTCATCTAGCAAATCTTTTATTTTCTAGGGCTCTTATCACCAACATAGCTTAGGCTAGTATCTTGGAGTAGGGAGTAATTAACTCTCCAAGATAGTAAAAACAAACAAGTAGACAAATCTTGCGGTAGGAAGAAATTCCAATTGTTGCATATATGCTCTGGGAAGCTCCTCTTAAAGGAGTTAAGCACGAGATCATATCTGAACCAGTGGGGTAATCAATCCTTCCTCATTGGGAACGATAGAATATATACACGTATTAACAACGGAAAACCTCGGATAGACCATTGTCAAGGAGCCTGGGGTCACTTGTTGGCATACCTTGGATTATTTCAAGGAGCCTTCAAGGGGATTGAGCTTTGTTACTCTGCCCTTGCGTGTGTGTCGGATCGTAGACTGTTCCCCCAGGTATATTTGTTTCTGTTGGTAACCTTAGAGGCCATAATCTTTAGGATTCTTTCCTAAGGTGACGGTGGAGGGAAGATCCCACTGTACCTGGAGCAGACGACGGCTAGACTCACTTGGACTCTCCAAAGGGTTATCTTCACTCGAGATGGTATAGTGGAGAAACTTGCACCAGTCTGTTTCATTAAGCAGGTTGTCGGGGTAACTGTTCCAACCGCCCTTTTTCTATTAATTTTCTACTAAGTTGGATTTCATCACCAACTAGTGTTTTTAGTACGGAAAGTTACTGTTTGTGTGTGGTTTGAACTCTTAGATTTTTTAAGCGTATGATTCAACTATTTGTTTCTTAGAGACTTTAGGTGTTTTCATTGAAATTTTCTATGTTTGCGTGTGGTTAATTAATTTTTTAATCGTGGCGGACTTGCCAAGACAATCCCGGAGACTACAAGGGAAACCCCCTGAATACACACCAAGTCAACTTGAAGGGCTACATGCTCTGGTATCATCTAGCATCAGTAGGATTAGATCAAGAGAAATTGGAACTTCATCCATTGTAATTCATCCTAATTATCAAACACCTACAATAGAATACATTCAAGAGCCGATTTTAGTTTCTGAAGTTACTGGTTATATTTCTCCTTCCAGTGAACTAGTTGATGAACCTGAAATATCTGAACCTGAAACTGAACTTTCTGTTTTGGAAACATCCTCAGGATTTATTTCACCAACTTCTAGCGATCTTGGTTCACCTAGGGTAAGAAATATCGTCACTGACGATCTTCCAGCTGGTCTTATTTCTATTAAGGAACTTACTAATCCAGACAAAGATATATCTCTTCCCGACTCCCCTCAATCTTTAAATCTTAGGGAGCGTGAATCTATTTTCTATAGCCCTATTCGAACTAGTGCTTGGTATCTATCCTTAACAAATTTTTTAGAAAATTTGGGTCTTGCTTTTCATCCACCTCAAGTTCCATTTCATCCTACACCCAGAGGTTACTATCCGCCATCCATTATGGCAGGAGAGTCATCCATGTTTTCCCAGACTCTGGAATCATTTTTACACGGTGATCCTTCTGTTCCTTCGGGATACCAGGCTCTATCTGGTACTTTCTCGGGAGCAGCTCCTCAACCCATTGAAAACGTGTTATCATTTGGTCTTAATGGTCTTAAAATTGAAACGTCGAACGCAGAGACAATTTTTATGATTTCTGGTAATATTCCCACTCCTCAACCACAAGGCAGTTAGTTACCGCCTGGGGGGCAACCTCAAGGAAATCCATTACCGCCTGGGGGGAACCTCAGGGTAGTCAGTTACCTCCTGGGGGGAAACCTTCAAGTAGTCAGTTACCACCTAGAGGGCAACCTCAAGGTAGTCAGTTACCACCTAGGGCACAACCTCAAGGTAGCTTTTTCCCAGGACAAATTGTGGAATCATATTATTTTGGGGGACAACCCCAAGGACAGTACATACCTCAAGGGTATCAACCTTCAGGACAATACATACCTCAAGGTCAACCCCAAACTCAATATGCTCCTCAGGGTCCTTATCAACCCCAGCCTCAGTACGCGCCTCAGGGTTATCAACCTCAAGGTGAGTACCCAATTCAGGGTTACCAACAACCTTCTGGTCAACCATCTATTCAAGGAGCCGGAAATTTACCTCTTAATTATCAACCCTACATTCAACCAGGTTATGGTCCTTATGTTCAACCTTCTGCAGGACAATACCCCGGAATGATGGTGTGGGATCCATCCCAATATCAACAGCCTATGCAGCCTAATGTGCAGTTTCCTTATCAGCCTGAACAACCTTTAATTTCTGGTTCAACCCAGCAACCTATCCAGCCTACTATTCAAACTCGTGCACCTAGTTTTGTTCAGCAGGCCGGGCCTAGTTCACCTCAAACTCCGCCTCAAACTACTACAACCACTGCAACGACTGTCCAACCTGCAACACCTGTTTCTGGAGTATCTGTAACCCCGAGTTCGGCTATTCCTGTATCCGTGCAAATCCCTGAAGTCTCTGTACCTCAGTCAGGACCTTCAGTTCAGACTTCGGTTCAGATACCTGCAGGACAGACCGGTACAAATACAATTGTCATAAGTCAACCGCAATTCACATATCAACCGTACTAGGGACAGCCGCAATTCGGTCCCTATACACAAAATCGAAACTATCAGTATCAACAGTACCCTGGCTATACTTATCAACAGCCTCAACAACCCCAGTTTGGTACGATTAATCCTGGTTATCCGGGAGGTTACACAATTCCTAATGCAAATCCAATTCCCAGCTATCCTGGGTATCCACCTCCTGGAACTGCTTTGGCTACTCAAGTTTTTCGTGATCCTAACCGTCAATTACCATTTATAGCAACTTTAGATTTACCTGATTTAACGCGCCTTACGAATGATCCATTTTTTTATTATTAGAACTGGCCGCCAATGCCACATAAGTTGCCCAGTGATATACCAAAATTCGAAGGTAATTCAAGAGAGGATCCATCAAATCACGTCATGACTTATCACCTCTGGTGTGCGTCTAATTCAATTATTGATGATTCGATTCGCTTACGTATTTTCCAAAGAACTCTTATTGGTCTTGCAGCCAAATGGTACATCGAGTTACCACGAGGTTCGTTTCATAACTTCAGTCAGTTAGCAACTGCCTTCTTGACTCATTTTCAGTTTCCAGTCAGATATGAAAATGGAACGGAATTATTAACTTCGCTGAAACAATCCACGTCTACGTATATTTCTGATCATATCCATGAATGGCAACGTAGGAGACGTTTGGTGAAAGTTTATATTCCAGATCAAATTTTGGCGGAATGGTTTGTTAAATCATTGTTACCCAAGATTACTGAAGATGTAGCTAAGGCTGGTGTTGTTACTGAAGAGCAAGTAATTTCTCAAGCTCAGTACCTTGACCTCGTTTATACGCAGTCAGGTACTTTACATGAAAAAATCCCAGACCTTCCAAAACAACGTCAAATAGCTGCTGCTCCTTTAGGGTCTCATGCCATTGACGGTATGATTGGTACGATCAATTCTAAAAGAAAGAAGAAATCTTCAAATAATTATTATCCTATTATAATTTTACCTGATTCCCCGAAAGGAGAATCTTCCCCCAAAGTTTTTGCCGATATTCACGTCGTAGAGACATCTACGACCAAATCTAAATCCAGTGGTAAAAAGGAAGGGAAGAATAAAAACAAAAAGAATTCGAAAGAGAAAACTGATAAAAATGAATCCAATTACGAAAAACGTAAACCTCGCTATCCTTGTTTCATTTGTGAAGAGGATCATTTCATGAAATAATGTCCATATCGAGCCGAAGTTATGAAATTCGTTAAAGGATCGCAACAACCTGTTGTCTTGAAGGATCCTTTTCCAATTCAAGATAGTAAGATGGTTGGTTCTACCTCGACTACTTTTGAAGAACCTATTATGATGATGTCTCATGTAAGGATTGCGACGTGATCGCAAGATTATGGTAATAAGAATCCTGTTGATGGTAAAGAAGCAGAATATTCTAATGCAAACACATCAACTACACCTCCTCCTGTTTCTGGTCCGCTACAGATCGAGAAACAAAATCCAGACTTAATAATCAAACCGCCTGCTAAAGGTGTTCTTCGTAAATCAACTTTCAATCCACATGCGAGAGCTGCTCAGAATTACAACATTGTTGAAGACTTAGCTATTTCTCCTTCAACAATGTCAGCTTTGGAAGTGCTGCAATCATGCCCAGCATAGAGTAAATTTCTTTTGTCTGCTATAGGAGCTATTGATATTTAGGATTCTAACCTTATAATCTTCGATTTAGAAAATAGTACACCTCGTCTACCTCACCAAATGGCTTTCCAGATTCCAGTGTTAGTCAAAAACATACCAATATTTCGGACTGTGATTGATGAGGGAGCTTCAACATGTATTATGTCGATTCAGTGTTGGAAATCACTTGGTTCTCCTACACTTAACCAATCTCTGATGATTCTTAAGGCTTTTGATGGTCAAGGTTTTCAACCTTTTGGTATTTTGTAGGATTTACCCATAAGGGTCGAAGGTAAAATAGTAAATCTAGATGTGGAAGTGGTTGATGCCCCTCTAGATTACAACCTTCTCCTAGGTCGCAATTGGTCTTATGCTATGACTGTTGTTGTTTCTTCGGTCTTTCGACTCATAAAATTTCCATATCAAGGAAAGATCGTTACAATAGATTAGTTAACTTATTTCTCTTCCAACCCAGCCTCTATAGAAATAATCCAGCACGTTGGTAAAGCGGCTATCCCTTATAAGGATGTTGGAGTAGGATTGATTAAAGATTCTAGTTTACTAGGAACTTTTTCCTTTCCTCCTCCTAACGTATCGCCTTCTATTGCAAATATTCACATGATTTCGTCAGACAATGTTACGTTTGATGATCTTTGGATCGTACCTTCCGACTCCGAGTTAGATTCATTTGATGGCATGATGCCTTTGAGTCCATTTGAATTTGCGTATCAGGCTATACAGTCACTTTCCAACCCCTCTTCAACCGAAACGGATCCAATGAATGGGATCCATGAGGAATCACTTTCTATATCTAGTTCAGCCACAACGACATTTCCTGAACTTGTTCATACTGATGAGAAAATTTGTGAGTTTTTGTCTGTTGACGATTTACCATGGGAAGATCTACATCACCGATCTTCGTTTTTACCTGAGCTAGATCATTTGGAAGATGATTTCGCTTCAATTTTTATAGCTAAATATGTTAAAGAACCACAGAATCCTTTGCAAAATCCTAATTCTGAGTTAAATTTGGAAAATATATCTCGAACGGTTCCCATTGACATTTCAGTAAAACCAGGAATAATTGAAAACATTCATATAGGTGCTTGTTGTACTGAAGATGAAATTAAAGCTTATAAAGCCCTATTTCAAGAATTCCGTGATGTGTTTGCCTAGTCCTATGAAGAAATGCCAGGAATTGATCCGTCAATTGTTATACATGAAATGAAGACTTACTCGGATGCTAAACTTGTTCATCAACGTTTACGTCAAATTCATCCTAGAAAAGCTACTGCTATCAAAGAAGAAGTTGAAAAATTACTTCATGTAGGATTCATTTATCCAATCCCCTTAACGGATTGGGTATCGAATATTGTTCCTATGACTAAAAAACAAGGAACAATAAGAGTATGTATCGATTATAGGGATATTAATCGAGCTTGTCATAAGGACAATTATCCAACCCCTTATATCAATCAAATAATTGATGATTGTGCTGGCAGTGAAATGTTTTCTTTTATGGATGGCTTTTCGGGCTACAATCAAATAAACATACTCCCTGCTGATCAACCAAAAACAGATTTTATTTGTCCATGGGGGACGTTTTCTTATTGCAAACTACCTTTTGGATTAAAGAATGCTGGAGCAACTTTTCAACGGGCAATGTCTTACGCATTTCATGACATTAAACACATTGTGCAGCCTTATCTCGATGATTTACCTACTCATTCATCACATAGGGCCGATCATCTCACTCACTTACGAGCTATCTTTATGAGATGTCAGCATTATCGAATTAGGCTGAATCCACACAAATGTGTTTTCTGTGTAGAATTGGGTCGTTTATTGGGATTTTTATTTCAAAAGCAGGCATTTGCGTCGATCTGTAAAAGGTCGAAGCTATTATTAAATTACCTCCTCCTTCGACTTTACGCCAACTCCAAATTTTGCAGCGGAAAGAAAATTTTTTACGTCGATTTATTCCTAACTACGCCGAGCTTACAAAAGGTTTTACTCGGTTGCTAAAACAGAACATTCCATTCTTTTGGGATGAGATCGTTGATCGATCTTTTGATGCACTTAAACACGCATTGACCCATGCACCGTTATTGCATCCTCCCAACTACAATCAGGATTACTTTTTGTACCTCGCCGCTTCTCATTCCACCATTGGGATGGTATTAGTTCAGGAAGATGAATCTCACAATGAACTTGTGATTTACTATCTTAGTTTAAATTTGCATCCGACTGAGATCAAATACACACATGTGGAGAAATTGGCCTTGGCAGCTGTACAAGTTGTCCAAATATTTAGACATTACATTTTGTTACGCAAAACCACAGTAATTTCTAACTGTAACCCTATGATGTACATTTTGACCAAAAAATTGCTAGGGGGAAAGTATTCCAAATGGATAGTCATCCTATAGGAATTTGACTTGGAATTTGAAAAATCCAAGGCAAAGAAATCTTTGGTTTTTGCGTAACTTATGTGTGATTTCCCCTCTACTGATACTGAAACTGTGGCAGAAGAGTCCATTGCGGACGAATCTTTGTTTCTTATCAGTACTATAGATCCATGGTATGGAGATATTATCGTTTATCTCCAACCCTAATCTTTTCGGCCTGAGATTTCACGATCTCAGCGACGCAAAATACGCTTCCAATCCCGACAGTATAATATTATTGGTGATACACTTTATCGTCATGGAGCGGATTCTGTTTTCCGACGCTGTCTTACTCATGATGAAGCTGAAAAGGTTTTAAATGATTGCCATTCTGGAGCATGTGGCGGTCATATGTCTGGGTATGCCACTACCCAAAAGATATTACGCGCTGGTTATTTCTGGCCATCATTATTCAGAGATTGTATTTATGCCATCCGGAAATGCCATAATTGTCAACTTTTTTATCGTAAAATGGACGCGCCACCCGCTCCTCTTCACCCTATAATTTCTGTTGGTCCTTTCGCGAAATGGGGTATCGATTTTATTACATGTAACCCTCACTCGGCCGGGGGGCATGCATATATTATCTTAGCAGTAGATTATTTTACTAAGTGGGCCGAGGCGATGCCTACATTTTCGGCTGACGGCAAGACTGCTGCAACTTTCGTATTTAATCACATAATTGCTAGGTTCGGTGTTCCTCAAGCCATTATTACAGATCATGGAAGTCATTTTCGGAATGTCATGATCACTGAACTGACAGATAAACTTGGCCTACGTCATGATAGTTCCACTCCGTATTATCCACAAGCCAATGGTCTGGTTGAAGCCATCAATAAAGTTTTAGTCAACATGATCAAATGCATTATTGGTATTCACAAGACAAATTAGCATTCCATGTTATTTTCAGCACTTTGGGCATATCGAACCTCGGTAAAAACATCAACTGGTTTCACTCCCTTTCAACTCGTTTACGGTTTGGAAGTTGTGTTGCCGATTGAATGCGAAATTCCGTCACTGAAATTAGCCATAGAATTACACCCAGCTACGTCTGAAGAGGAGAAACGTTTCTTGTACTTGGCTCAACTAGATGAGAATCGACGAAATGCTGCAATAGCAAACAAGGCTCATGTGAAACGAATTAAAGCTCAGTATGATAGAAGCATGACCCCTCGAAATTTTTCAGAAGGAGACCTAGTATTACTTTATGATCAAGCCAACGATAAAATAGGGGCTGGGAAATTCATGCCTATTGTTTGTGCTCAACCTAGTCTCCTAAATTGAGTTCATTTAATTGTCAACCAGGGTTGGTAAACTGCTGAAGTGAGGTGCACTGTATGTGCCTAGGTGTTTGTTTCTTACTGCATTGTGTTTAGTGTTTTATGATGTTTTTGGTATTTTGATGGTTTTATGTTCACAAGGAAAAGAACTAAATGCTGATGGAAAGAAGCTACTGGTTAAAAACAGAGTGAAGCCTAATTTGTTGATGACAAATGACGAATGAAAATACTGAGACAGAATCAAACCTAAACTATGACTTAGCAAAAATGCAAAGCTTGATAATGAATTCAAGAAAATGAATCACAACATGAACTTAACTTGTCCAATCCATTCATTAAGGATATTTTGGAAGAGCTTGAGGAATGGGCAGCTAAGTGTAAAAATTCTCCTAACTAAACAATTAAACAATTAACTTGTAATGATACAACATCTCATCCATGATTAAAGGTTTGTGAAACATATATGGAAAAGAAAATTTGTAACATCAAAAGATCTCTACTCTAAAACTAACTCCTAATTCTATTTTGCAACTTAGTTTAACACCACTACACCTTACTCAAAAGTTATAGATTTCTTTTTAGAATAGTCTTTTGAGGAAAGGCTTTGTTTGTGAAATGGTAAAAAGGTTGCAAAAGTACTCCAGGCCTTGGACTGATACTGTCTTCTGTCCAGATGATTATGAGTTAATATAGGTTTGGAATAAAAGAAGTTTTGTAAATAATGAAGGCCGTGGTATTTAAGTTTAACAACTAATGTAATTTAATATGCAATGGATGACAACTAAATGTGGAATGTAAATACAGTGAGCTAAGCTAAAACTGAACTAGAGTGTTACCAGTCTACAATAAACAGTGCTAAACTAACAAGCCATTATCAAACTTAAAACGAAATAACAGAGCATGAATTGAATGCAATTTGACTCCGGAGTGCCCTAACTAAGTTATCATGCAATTAATCTATGGGATTCTACAGCCTATTTTTTTCATCATGAATGGTATTTTGGAAGAACTTGTTAGAACAATCCTGGCTGTACAATTCAATGCAAATGCAAACATGAAAACTGAAAGTAATTACAATTAAAAACTAAGACATCACAGCTATTTCCTACCCATTGTTATGATGTTTTGGAAGAGATTTTTTAAGGGTAAGATCAGCTATGCTACTTAGTATAAACAAGAAACTAAAACCTTCAGTATCACAGTCATGCCTTAGTCATCATAATGATTTTTTGGAAGAGTTTACTAGAATAAGTTCAACTGTGATAATGAACAAAAGAAATTGCAATTAAAATCTATAACACTACAACCATTTCTCATTCATTATAATGATCTTTTGGAAGAGTTTCTTAGAACAAGTATAGCTATAGTGACTAATGAAATTAACTATGAACTCAAACTTCAAAAACTTGAAAACGAACTAAGATACTTATCTAAATTGCAAAAGTAAAGCCGCTCAGGAGGCAGGGGCCCTCTACCACCAGACGGAATCTAACTCAAAATAAACTCAACGCGTTCAAAGCAATGCTGTCTTCTTCATTAAAGGAAAAATAACTTAAAACAGAGTATTCTCGGTCTTCAGAAATATAGCAGTCAATCCACGAAATCTAATCAAAATCTAGAACTAGTCTCTCGGTTTCCCGAGTACATTTATAACAAATCTTCATAACAAAACTTGCAACAATACGGGGATCATTGTGTTTTCATATCAAAATCATAATAGAACTCTAAAGATGGCAGCATAAAGGGACAAAGGACATCTGGACTGTCCTTGTCCTATTAGGAGTCTGCCTCCTTATATGAGTTCCCACGTACAAAACCACGTCTAGAATTCCATTCATTCTTCATGGTGAGCAACGAACGATGAGGACATGATGTGGAATATACCCATGTGTGGATTTTCCTGAGAGGACACCTGGAACATAATTGAACGTGAAGACAGTTGTAGAATTGGCGGTTAGCTACAGAATGTCTGCATTCTATAGCTAGTTTCAGTTCAAAATGCATTACAATGACAAAATCACAAAACTTAGCAAGTTAGCCATGTTATTCATTCTAAAAGTAATTTTAACTAATTTCATTGATCATTTGGGCCTGGGATAACAATGGACAAAGGAAAATGGAGTGAAGTAATATGAAAGAAAGAACAATCTTGGGGCTTAACATACCCCCACTACTGACTTCTTGCATGTCCTCATGCAACTTATTCCATAAACTCAGAGACTTCTGCAAGAACATCTAACCCTCTTCTTCTTCTTTGCCTGGAAGTTAAAGGTCTTTTGGGCTTCCTGATGACTAGCTTGAACCTTAAATTGGTAAGTGCCCTGATTAACTTCTTGTTCCTCTTTTTCAACTTTTCATTAGCCTTTTCCACTTTTTCCATTTGTAGAGACAGGGTTGAGTTCATACTGGTTTTGAGTTTGACTTGTTCCTTCAGAATATCATTCTCAGTTCTGATATGTCTATTAAGTACTTCCATCTCGTACCTATCTCTTCTTAACGCATCTATTTTAGATAGTGGAGGACTAGGGGTTCTATCTCTACTCTCTGAAGATTTCCTTTCCAATGTTTCAACATACTTATAAATCTCTTGCTGTGCAGGGTCAATTTCAGGGGCTTCTTCATCAAAATCTTCTTCAATAGATGTTTCCTCATCTTCTATGTTTATCACCCTGGTTTGTTTGATCTGTGTTTTCCTTAGTTTCCCCCTAAGTCTATGGCTTCTTCTCGGCTGGGATGATCCCTCTCCTTTTTCTGTGGCAAATTTTCTGATTACCCTCTCTTCCTTAAGCTGTCTCTTAATCTGAGTCAATTTGTTAGAGATTATCTCTTCACTGCTTTCTTGAATTGCTTCATCAGTTTCAATTTTAGAGGCTCTCCATTTTCTGCTTCTCTTTGTAGGCTGATGTTCAGGTGAAGGCTCTTTTGGTTCCTCAAAGTGATTTGTCACCAAGAAATTATCCCAAGTATCTTTTGTTTTGGCTAAATGGTGTTCAACTAGAATCTTAACCAAGCCATGATGGTATAGATTTGTTTCTAGGAATTGGACTCTACTTTGAACACTTGAAGCCATCTTTTTTAAACTTTGAAGCAATAAATAGGGAAAATTAAGCTCTTCCTCCAGAAAATGCATTATCAACCTAATATGGTAAACATAAAAAGTACCATATCTACCTTCACAAGTGATAAATTTTTGTAGAATAAGAAATATGTTTCTCCATTTATTCTTTAATGCAGAGCTTGAAATTCCCTTTTTAAACATAGTGACATACATACCTGGTGATTTGAGGATCTGCTTCCATGATTCATTATGAAATTCTCTGTTCTTAAACCATCTTTCTCCATGTCTAAGCAATCTTGTTGCTTCTGCAATAAAAACCTCTGTGACAGTGAATTTAACATCTCCAACTTCAACCTCGGTTCCTTTGAATGACCTTGCAAATGTTTTAGTAACTTCTTTGTGGAAGCCATTAAATTTCTCAAGGAATTGCAACCATCCTACTTGTTTCAACATTTCTCTACTTTGAGGGTATCCTTCCAGGTATTTTGTGCCTACTGGTTCAGTTCTCATAATGAGGCCCATAATTTCTTCTTCAATATTCAGATTAGTACTCTTTCTGCTCACGGAGACAATGACTTCAACCCTCAAATTAATACTCCTTTGCTTCATGGTGACAGTGCTTCAATATTCAAACTGATATACCTCTGTTACACGATGACAATGGCTTCAAATTTCAAACTGATATACCTCTGCTCACGGTGACAGTGGCTTCAACTTTCAAACTGATATACCTTTGCTTCACGGTGACAGTGGCTTCAACTTTAAAACTAATATACCTCTGCTCACGGTGATAGAGATACCTTTGTTTTACAGAATGAAATGATGAATGGTTGGCTACGGGATGGAGTAATAGGGAGTGGTTACAGAACGAGTTAATGAAGTGAAGTGAAGAAAAAAAATCAATGAGTGAAAAGACTGTGGAGATATTTACAACGGATTCAAAAATCATCATTAAATGATTTGGCAGGGTGACGTGAGAAAATCAATCACTTCAGCATTTTAACCACTTAGATGATGATCGGGTATAGTGTTTGAAATGAAGGATTTTTATCCAAAGTTTTGTGGAGGGTATATTTGGCATGATCAATAAAAATAATCAAAACAACTTTTCAAATGATTCATAACTAAAACTATACTAAAGTTTTTTTATGATATGCCATTATAATCAGAACTTTTTACCTTTGCTTTTCATCTGCTTTTTGTGGTCTCTATATACTTTGTTCTCCTCTGGAAACCATTAATTTGTGAGTCTTCATAATCCTTATTAATTTTTCTTGTTCATGGATATACTGGATCATTTTGTTGCAATTCAAATATCTGCTAATTAGTGCCTTCAGGATCTGTAGCTGCGGAATGATTGCCTGGCTGTGGAAAGTCTGATTAGCTGCAGAATGTCTGTTTAGCTGTAGAATGTACCTGTAGAGAGTTTTAATCATGGAATGGAGTGGTTTGGAATGTAAGTGGAATATTATATGGAATGAGTGAAGATAAATGATGAAATGGGATATGTATGAAGTGAATGATGGAGTGGGATGGATTACAATTTATGAAATGGAGTGGAAAAATATAAGAAATGGCCTGCAATTCATGACATGTGTTATTCATTTGCAGAAAAACATCAAAATTTTAAATTTTGATATGGAAATGAGGTGGATGAAGTAAGGAATGATATGAATGAAATATGGAATGAAGTTAAGTATGAATGAATGAATGAAATGGAGTATGAATGGATAAGTAAATGGAATGAAATGAAATGAGATGGATCATAAGTGCAATGGATCTGAACTTATGATTCTGTAACAGCTGCTTGCAGAAACAAAATGGAAAAGTTAGAGTGTCAGAAAGACTCTGATTTTCACCCTATCTTTTCTGTATAAACATGCCAATCAGTGATTGGTTTTCATGTTTATACTTTTTTTTTCTTTTTCTTTTTTTAAAGAAATGCTTCAGAAAATTCAATCAAGTTGATTAAGAAGAAATATTCTTCTCCATTAACTTCACATCATTTTTTCTAAGCAACTTCTTATACCTCTTTTGAGAGTACTAGATACAGCCAACTATATTCATCTTACAAGAAAAGGACCTCTTCTTCATGATTGTCCTGATTACTTCACTCACATTCAAAAATTTAGCACTTTCATGGGCCCAGTTGACAAATGAAATTTACCTTAAAATCCTTTTAATTTTAATCACAAACAAGAAAACCCAGTCACCTTCTTGAAAACTTCTTTTTCAGATGCATTTATTGCATCAACTCTTTGCTGCCAGACTAGACTTTGAGTGAACTGACTTCATCTGACATCATCCAATCATGATCCCACTCAATCTATGATTTTAGCTCATAAACTTGGGTCTCAGCACCTAACTGCCATTTTGTGTTCTAACTCAACTCTATGGAAACAAAATTTGTATTCCAACAAGTTCATAAGATGTGTCTGCTAAGTTTCTCCATGGGTCTTAGGCCTGCCACTGCAGCCCACCCACCCAATCTCTTCTATGTAAATGAACAGTCTTCGTTAGGATTCCTTCAATGACCTTATTAGTAGATTCCACTTGACCATTTTCTTGTGGATGATAAGGAGTAGATTTTCTATGCCTGATTTTGTACCTCTCCATCATTTGTTCCATTAGCCTTGATGTAAATTGAGTTCCTTGATCTATAACAATTTCCCTTGGGACACCAAAATGAGTAAAAATATCCTCAAAAAGAAAAGTAACTACAGATGCTTCATTAACAAAAAGTAATGGCTTGGCATCTACCCATTTGGTAACATAATTAGTGAAAACTAATATATATCTCTTTTGTCTTGATGGAGGACTAATAGGTCCTACAAAATCCAAAGCCCATTTTTCAAAAGGTTCAATATGTACCTGAGGTTGTAATGGCATCTCACCTGAAGGAGAAGGTTTCCCTACCCTTTGGCAACTGTCACACCTTTTGACATACTCTTTAGCATCTTTAAACAAGGATGGCCAATAATATCCTAAATGAAGGATCTTATAGGTTGTCCTCTTATCAACAAAGTGTCCACCACAAGGTTCATCATGACATGCTTTGAGAATCTCAGGCATCTCATCTTCCCGAACACATCTCCTAATGATCAAATCTGGACCTGTCTTGTACAACTCATTAGCAACCCATGAATATTTTTCACTGTCATAAATGATTTTTCTTTTCTCTCTTGTATTCATTATTGAAGGAAATTTCCCTGAAACTAAATAATTAGCAATGTCAGCAAACCAAGGAGTCTGAGTAGAAATTGCAAAAAGATATTCATCAGGAAATTGATCTTCAACTCGAGTGTCATCTTTGATGTTTTGGAGTCTAGATAGGAAATCAGCTACTGTGTTTTGTTTTCCAGGCCTATCTAGAATGGTAATGTTGAATTCTTGTAAAAGCAATAACCATCTTATGACTCTGCCATTAGTAATTGATTTGTTCATTAAGTATATAATTTCAGAATGATCAGTGTGAACAAAAGTTTCATAGCCTGTTATATAGTGTCTGAATTTGTTTATGGCATGAACAACAGCTAAAAACTCTTTTTCAGTTACAGTATAGTTTAACTCTGCAGGAGTCAAATTTTTACTGGTATAGTAGATGGCATAAGGAATCGGGTCTTTTTGTCCCAATACTGCTCCTAGAGTTGTATCTGAGGCATCTGTTGAAATATGAAAAGGTAACTTCCAGTTAGGTCCCCTTAAAATAGGTGCTTCAGAGATTTTTGTTTTCAAGGTCTCAAAGGCTAACTGGAAATCAGGATTCCACTTGAATTCACAGTCCTTGGTAAGTAATTTGAAAAGTGGAGATGCTATCTTGGTGAAGTTTTCTATAAACCTTCGATAATATCCTATAAATCCTAGAAAACTCCTAACATATTTTTGACAACTTGGAATAGATAAGTTAGAGATGACTTCAACTTTTGACTCATCAACTCTAATCCCATCCCCTGAAATATGATGCCCTAAAACAATACCTTCAGTAAACATCATGAAATATTTCTCATGACTAAGTGAAAGATTTGCTTCTTGACATATCTTTAAAACTTTTTCCAAGTTTGCTAAGGCTTCTTCAAATGTGTTTCCATAAACTGTGAAATCATCCATGTATACCTCTACACAATCATGTATTAGATCTGAAAAAATTCCTAATACTGCTCTTTGGAATGTTGCAAGTGCATTGCATAATCCAAATGGCAATACTCGGTAAGCCTAGGTACCCCAAGGACAGGTAAATGTGGTTTTGTCTTGATCTTCAAGTGCTACTTGGATTTGGTTGTAACCACTAAACCCATCTAGGAATGAGAAGTACTTTTTGCCAGCTAATGTATCTAACACTTGATCTATGAAAGGTAAGGGAAAATGGTCTTTAAGAGTAGCTTTGTTTAACTCCCAGTAGTCAACACATACCCTCCATTTACCATTTTTGTTTGGCACAATTACCAAAGGAGAAACCCACTGACTATCTGAAATGGGATAGATGAAGTTGACATTTAACAATTTTTGCAATTCTTCTTTAACAATCTCCCTAAGATTTGGATTCATCCGTCTTTGAGGTTGTCTGATTGGTTTACAATTTTCCTCTATATAGATGTGATGAGTGAAAGTCTTGGGGATTATCCCTTTCATGTCAGTGTATTATCATGCATATGCAGAAGAATGTCTCTGTAATACTTTGACTAACTCTTCTTGTTGAGATTTTTCTAGGTTCTTGTTTATGTTCAAAGTTTTGCCTGGAAATATCTTACTTGTAGAGCTGCCAAATTTATCCATAGAATGAAGAGACATCTACCTTGATGACAAAAACTCAATGTTGGATCCCTCTTGAAGTGATTCATGTTTGTATTCTGAAGAGGATTCAAATTTTTCTAGAGTATTCAGAATTTGATTATCTTCACTAATTTCTGAAATTGTGAAGAGAGGTTGTAAATCTTCTTCATCCTCTATCCATTGAGTATCATCTAAATCTGTAATTGTCCTAGATGGAGGATACAAAGTGAATTTCTTAGTTGAACTACCATCAGAGATGTACATATCACCGTATCTACAACTAATGAAAGCATCAGCTGTAGCCAACCAAGGTATTCCTAATATAACAGGATGCCCTCCTAGATTATTCTTAGGAGTTAGGATCATGAAATCCACAGGGTACTCCCAAGAATATAAGGACACTGGAATGTCCTCTATTACCCCATCAGATTTGATCATAGATCTGTCTGCTAATTGTAATAATGTGGTTGTAAAGAGAAGATTAGGAAGTTTCAGTTTATCCATGATTTGTCTACTCATGATATTGATTGCTGATCCTAAATCAATGAGTGTGTTTTGGATTTCAATTCCATTGATGTGAATTTTAACAACTGGATTTCCTGGGTCTAGATACTTTGGAATAGCAATCTTACCCATCATAATATCTGCTATTTTTCCTTCCAGTTGAATTTTCTTTGTTTCTCTTATTCTTTTTCTTGTTTTCTTCATGCTCAACTCCTTTATTGTTTTGGCTAAAATTGGAATTTCCTCGATGGCTTGCAATAATGGAATCTTAATACAAACATTTCTCAGCTCATCTAGGAAATCATAATTAGGCACCATAATTTGTTTTTCTACACCTCTATCAATTTTTAATCTTTCTGGAAAGGGAGGTGTAGAAGTAGATGTTGATGGCTGCTCTAATACAGGAGTTGAAATTATTGGTTCTTTTTGCTTTAATTTTTCAATGTTTGGGTCTTGAAAAGATGTGTCTTCCTCAAGACTTTTATTCACCCGTAGAGAATCTTCCTCAGAGTTATCTTGTTCTTGTATGATCACAGAAGGTTTCCTCTTTTCAAGTATTCTTCCAGACCTAAGTTGAACATCACTAAGGTCTAGAGGAGTAATTAAATAAGTTGGAAAATGTTGGCCTTCTATCATGTATGTGTTCTGAGGATTTTTATTATTGGGGTTTGGTATGGGTTGAGCAGGCAATTGATTTGATTTTTGAGGAAATGGTAATGGAAGTGGTTGATTTTGATGTGGTAGGTTCTGATGATGTTGTTGAGGATTTTTTTGAAAATTTTGTTGAGGATTTTGAGGATAAAAATGTGGGTATGGTGGATAGGATGGTGGATACTGATAGTACTGAGAGTATCTTCCATAGGGATTTTGTGCTCCTTGTGCCCAAGCTTGAGATTTATTTTGAAATTGAGGCCAAGGTTGCTGCCAAGAATTCCAAGGTGGAGGTTGGTTATACATTTGATCATGGAATCCTTGTGTTTGAGGTCCTTGCCAAGGCCTTCTAGAGACAAAATTGAGAGATTCTGTGGAATCTGTAGGAGTTTCCTCTTGAAAGACAACTTTGAGACCAGGAAGAGAGGGAAAATTCTTGGTCTCATGTTTTTCAGAACAAATGACACAGGTCTCTACAACTTTTACATCCAAAGGACACTCTCTCAAGGCACGTTTCTTTCTACATTTCGGACAAAATATTTCCAAGGCATCAGATTCAGATTTTTGCTTGTTTTGTATCTTAAGGGTGTCTATTTGTTCACTAAGACTCCCTAAGATTTCAGATTTGAAATCATCAAGCATATGTCCTATTTCTGATCTACTTACTATCCCAGAAGAAGACTTACTTGTCCTTGCAAGAGCAGGATCTCTCGGACCTTTTACAGTTTTAGATTTCCCTCTTGAAAGGTTGATACATAACTCAAATATTTCAGGTAATGTGAGCTGTGATATATCCCCTTTTCTCATCATGTTAAGGATATCCAACCATTCATCCCTAATTTTTTTCAACAAAAGAGCTTTTAAGGTGTCTTGATCTAAGTTTTCCATTTTTGCTCTTTTGATGTTGTAATGAAATCTCTCCAACAAATCTTCCAAGTTTTCATCTTCTTTTTGTACCATCTTAAACACTTCTTCCTTATGATTGACCGACATACAATAATCCAAATACCTCTCTAGAAATTCTTGTTTCATATCTTCCCATGTCCTAATAGAACTGTTGATCAAACTCATAAACCACTTCAATGCTGCTCCTTTCAATGTTGAAGGAAATAGTTTAAGTTTTTGAGCATCTTGTAAGTAGTCATAAGTTCTACATAGGAATTAAAATTCAAATAGGAAGGTTTCAAGATCTTCAGTTTTAAGTCCATAGAAGTTTGGAAGGACAGAGGGTGAAATGTTTTTCATGGTTGTATTGGTTTCTTCATCTATTATAGGAAACCCAAAAGAGCTTCCCATTTCTCTTCTACCTCTTCCTCCTTCTGCACCTCTACCTCCTTCTCCTCTACCTCCTTCTCCTCTACCTCTACCTCCTCTACCTCCTCCAAATAATGTGTGTTCTCCATTAAAGACTCCTCCTCCCCCTTCTTCTGCCATGGTTGATTCTCTTGTGGAAGTGGAAAAGTTTGTGTCCCTAACAGGAGTCTTTGGATCTTCTTCTAAGGCAGGTTCAGTGGATGAAGTGGAAGGTTTCTCTAATGGAATATCTGATCTTAGGTCTTCTAGAAGTCCAGGATCAGTAAAGGATGGAATGTGGGTCCGAGTTGAAGGTGTAGTAGCTCTTGGTCTAGGTGAAACAAGTGGTGTTCTAGGAATCAAACTTCTTCTTCTGCTGCTTATGAATCTACCCCTTGAGTCTCTCTCTCTACGCATATAACTATTTTTGGGAGTTAAGAAACAAAGGTTACCTAGTTTTCACTTCCCCGGCAACGGCACCAAAATGTTTATGCTCAACCTAGTCTCCTAAATTTAGTTCATTTAATTGTCAACCAGGGTTGGTAAACTGTTGAAGTGAAGTGCACTATATGTGCCTAGGTGTTTGTTTCTTACTGCGTTGTGTTTAGTATTTTATGATGTTTTTGGTATTTTGATGATTTTATGTTCACAAGGAAAAGAACTAAATGCTGGTGGAAAGAAGCTACTGGTTAAAAACAGAGTGAAGCCTAATTTGTTGATGACAAATGACAAATGCAAATACTAAGACAGAACCAAACCTAAACTATGACTTAGCAAAATACAAAGCTTGATAATGACTTCAAGAAAATAAATCACAACATGAACTTAACTTGTCCAATTCATTCATTAAAGATGTTTTGGAAGAGCTTGAGAAATGGGCAGCTAAGTGTAAATAAAGTTCTCCTAACTAAACAATTAAACAATCAACTTATAATGATACAACATCTCATCCATGATTAAAGGTTTATTGAAACATATTTGGAAAAGAACATTTGTAACATCATAAGATCTCTACTCTAAAACTAACTCCTAATTCTATTCTGCAACTTAGTTTAACACCACTAAACCTCACTCAAAAGTTATATATTTCCTTTTAGAATAGTCTTTGAGGAAAGGCTTGTTTGTGAAATGGTAAAAAGGTTGCAAAAGTACTCCAGGCCTTAGACTGATACTATCTTCTGTCCAGATGATTATGAGTTAATATAGGTTTGGAACAAAAGAATTTTTGTAAATAATGAAGACCGTGGTATTTAAGTTTAACAACTAATGCAATTTAATATGCAATGGATGGAAACTAAACGTGGAATGTAAATACAGTGAGCTAAGCTATAACTGAACTAGAGTGCTACTAGTCTACAGTAAACAGTGCTAAACTAAAAAATCATTATCAAACTTGAAACAAAATAACAGAGCATGAATTAAATGCAATTTGCCTCCGGAGTGCCCTAACTAAGTTATCATGCAATTAATCTATGGGATTCTACAGCCTATTTCATTCATCATGAATGGTATTTTGGAAGAGCTTGTTAGAACAATCCTGGCTGTACAATTCAATGCAAATGAAAACATGAAAACTGAAAGCAATTACAATTAAAAACTAAGACATCACAACTATTTCCTACCCATTGTTATGATATTTTGGAAGAGCTTTTTAAGAGTAAGATCAGCTATGCTACTTAGTGTAAACAAGCAACTGAAACCTTCAGTATCACAGTCATGCCTTAGTCATCATAATGATTTTTTGGAAGAGTTTACTAGAATAAGGTCAACTGTGATAATGAACAAAAGAAATTGCAATTAAAATCTATAACACTACAGCCATTTCTCATTCATTATAATGATCTTTTGGAAGATTTTCTTAGAAAAAGTATAGCTATAGTGACTAATGAAATTAACTATGAACTCAAACTTCAAAAACTTGAAAACAAACTAAGATACTTATCTAAATTGCAAAAGTAAAGCCGCTAAGGAGGTAGGGGCCCTCTACCACCAGACGGAATCTAACTCAAAATCAACTCAACGCGTTCAAAGCAATGATGTCTTCTTCATTAAAGGAAAAATAACTTAAAACGGAGTATTCTCAGTCTTCAGAAATATAGCAGTCAATCCACGAAATCTAATCAAAATCTAGAACTAGTCTCTTGGTTTCTCGAGTACATTTATAACAAATCTTCATAACAGAACTTGCAACAATATGGGGATCATTGTCTTTTCATATCAAAATCGTACTAGAACTCTAAATATGGCAGCGTAAAGGGACAAAGGACATCTGGACTGTCATTTTCCTATTAGGAGTCTGCCTCCTTATATGAGTTCCCACGTACAAAACCACATCCAGAATTCCATTCATTCTTCATGGTGAGCAACGAACGATGAGGACATGATGTGGAATATAACCATGTGTGGCTTTTCCTGAGAGGACACCTGGAACATACTTGAACGTGAAGACAGCTGCAGAATTGGCGGTTAGCTACGGAATGTCTGCATTTTGTAGCTAGTTTCGGTTCAAAATGCATTACAATGACAAAATCACAAAACTTAGCAAGTTAGCCATGTTATTCATTCTAAAAGTAATTTTAACTAATTTCATTGATCATTTGGGCCTAGGATAACAATGGACAAAGGAAAATGGAGTGAAGTAAGATGAAAGAAAGAACAATCTTGGGGCTCAACACCTATGTGGCATGTTCCTTTCATTTTCAAACGAAAGTTAGCAAAAGGGGCCTATGAGTTAATAGATTTTGATGGTGTCCGTTTGGATAAACCAAGAAATGGGCTTTATCTAAAGTGATATTATGCTTAAAACTTGGTGTGGAGATTTTTTATTAGATTAGATTTCTTTACTGCTGGTGTGTCTTAGATTAGAAAATTGTGCCTAGTTTAGAAGTGTGTTTTTATCACTATTCCTGCTTATCTGAGTTTTACTCCTCATATTGCAGATGTCGACGTCTCTTCAAACCTACATTGGTTTTGCTGATGGTGCTTGTCATAGTACACGGAACATTTCTTCCGCAACTTGGGTTATTTATTCACCCTCTGACGAGTTAGTTTCCATGCATGGGGTAAGCCTTGGTCATACAACGAATAACATTGCCGCGTATAGTGCAGTGATTGAGTTATTGTCTGAATCCATATGATTTGGAATTCAAAGTTTGATTGTTAGGTTGGATTCTGAACTTGTTGTATTACATCTTAACAGGGTCTATACCATTAGAAATCCAGTGTTATTACGGTTATTTTTAAGAGTTCATCTATTGGAACGTGAATTTGATTATATCAAATATCAACATATTCCAAGACATTTAAATACATTAGCAGATGCAGTTGCTTCTAGTATGATAAATCGACATTTGCAATGATCAAAACAGTAAAACAAACAGCATCCATAACATGCACACAAATAGCCGGTAAATAGTGATATATCATAATATAGGAGTGTTTAAAAAAAAAAATATACATCGTCTTCGATCATAGGTTGGAAACACCTTATGATCGGTAGAATGATAACACAAAAAGTCAAAATATGAGTCTATAAACGATCATCCCATCACTGATGGTGATCACGATAAGAGACCATTTCTTGGGCCACCCTACATAGGAACCTCCTAAAAGGTCCTGGAACACCAATCACGTATCTCTGTAATCTAAGTGGAATCTCATCTATGTCCATCTCTGGAATATCTAGAGTCAGGCGCTCTAGGTGATGTTCTAAGTCAGACAAGATTTCCGCTGATTGGCCTGCTGGGGCTGGGGCTGGTGCAACTGCAGCTGGTTGTCTTCTGTCATAAGGTTGGAGATGGGATGGTCATCGTGGGCCCACATCTGCATTCAAAACTTTTGTTTATTAGCTTCAAAGATGATCAAAAAATAAAAAAAATTAGAACTTAGAAATTGTTGAAAATGATTTTACCTGATTCATCCCATTGTTCCCCAGATGGGAGAGTCATCTCTCGGTTGCCGCAGAAATCTATCCCAACGTATGGAAATTCCTCTATGGTAAAAATTTGGCGATCCAGCCAACGAAAATATGAAGGAGGAAATCGAACAATTTCAGAGCCCTCAATACTATGACGGGCCATCAGTGCAACCCAACGAGTCATCCTAGGTTCTCGAAGTCGACCGGCATCAATAGAAATACTCTGCGGAGCTAGCATGGGGATCCCCTCTAGAGCAAAGGTAACGACGATGGATCCATATCCAAATTTTTTTAGTTTACCATTCTTCGCTCTAGTCAATTGGCCTTTTATATTGGCCAACACAGCTTCGCACCAGTTGAAAATGGTGCCGTGAAAACAGTCCACAGCAATACTCATTTGGGAACCGGTAGCCACATGCAGCGCAACACTCCCACACAGTCTAGTAATAGTAAATGCAATAAATTTTAACTCGGGACGGATGATGTTTTTTATGTCAATCCGTTTGTCCCTAGGGTTTGCCTGATCATTACAGAATTCTAGTTGAAGACTAGCGACAGACTGGCCACCTACCCTAGTCCCAAACAGAGAAACTTGTTCACCCCTTTTGGACAAACCAGTCAAAAAGTAAATATCCTCCAGCTCAATTTCGAGCCGGTGGCCACCAATAATAAAACACTGGTCCTGCACGTTCCACCTGTTTACCAGCCATGTCAGGAGGTCTACCTGTGCCCTCATGCCTTGGATGGCCCAGAATTTATATATACCGCATGATTTTAATGCTTGCATTGTGAGCAAATGGAGCATTGCGGCGTCATCGATGTCCTCATGTTCACGTTCTCTCCAAATCAACATCTTGTTACTCCTGCAATGCATAGAAACACAAGTTAGAACAATCTAATTTGGAAAATTTTGGGCGGAAAATGAGAAATTTGAGTTTTAAATTTAAACGCGCAGGTACCGCACTTAGCCTTTATACACAGTACGTAGAAACGCACACGCTCTGTGTGATGAGTGCGGACTCATGACTTTTTTCTATATAGAAAAAATTCGGGGTCTGCAGGTCCCATGTGTCTTACCTACGGACCCCCACAAGCGAATTTTTAAACCATATTTTTCCCTAAAAATAAAATCTAAAGCCTAAAATTGAATTGTAAATAGATGAAATACAAGATTAAGAGGTCGTGGATTACCTGGGACTGACGGTTCTCGATTTTTCCGGATGGATTTTCCAGAATATTCACAGGAAATTTCTTACCCAAAAGCTTTTTACTTTTCACTCTGAAACTGAACAGTAAAAATGAAATTGAAAAAGTCCTTTTTATAAGTTTTTTCGAATAGATGAATTTTTAATTTGTTTATTTTTCACTTTAAAAAGAGTATTTTTGAAAAAAAAATTACTTATCTTAAACAGGTATGTGTAATGTTTCAAGTTTTTGTGCAGAAATGGCTTTTTCAGGAAAACTGATCATTTTTCAACAAAGAGCATACTTTTATCACTTTTTTCGGACTCTTTCAAAAATTTACAAAAAAACGAAACATTGGAGTCCTCTTTTAAGCCCTTTTCAGACTCTCTAAACATGAAAATATTGCCGAGCACTTGATTATTCGAACTCGTTAAAGTAAATGAATGATCGTCCCTTCAGTATAAGTTTACCCCTTTTACGGACTGAAATGGACTATTTACGAAAAAGGTATACTTTCACTAATTACTGTCAATAGAGTTCTCTCCCACATTATTTTATCCTTTTTCGGGCTCGAGAGACTAAATTTACAAAAAATTACACCCATGGAGTTTTCTTAAGTTTTTTCTTCTGACTCCCTAAAATTGAAAAACACCAATTTTCTCCTATACTGGACTCGTTAAAACTTAACAGCAAAGGACCTGTTCAATTTTAAAAACAGGAACAAACCACTCCTTCTTAGGGTTCAAATTTTAAACTAAGTTGGACTCATCCGAAGGATGAGCTTATAAACAAGAAAATGTTATCCTCCTCAAGCTTGTCAAAAATAAAGAGGTACTTGCTAGAAATGGTGGGGGAAAAGAGAGAAAAATGGGCGTGTTTGTTGTATTTTGATTTTTCGAAAATCCAGTCAACCACTCTTGAACACGACACTTTCATTTACCTGGGTTGGGAAATCCTTTGCCTAACAGTTAATCAAACCACATTGAAAGTCTTCAGCCAGTTTCTGGGTATTAGCTTTGGGTCAATTGTTACCAAGCCATCTGCAGTGTCGTTATGTGTTCAAGAGGACAGTTCAAATAAAACCATTCATCTGCAAAATATCTGTCATCCATTTTTGACCATCCCTGAGTCAGTCCTTGCCAATATATTTTCAAAACTTGATCTATGATTTTGTGTTGTGGGCTTGCCTACGACAGATCACTTTCTATCGACATCAGCACATTATCTAGGAAGTTGATCCAGAAATTGTCAGTACCTTGAAATCTGCATGCCTCAATGGCAGGTTTCTCGCCTTCGACGACAGGTTGCATCATTGACCTTCGATCGAATGATTCCGTGAGATGTTCAACTTCAGCTCATTCATTCACATTTCATGGATTGTACTGAGTACTTTGAGAGCCATTGACATTACTGGTGGTTTCTCTCACACTTGTTAACAGTTCACATCATTGACTGGTAATCAAGTGGTTTCTACCATGTTCGACTTCAATACATTTATTCACATGGATAGAATCGTACTAGTTCGAGATGCGGAAATCAAGACCCTGGATCTAGTTTCTACCATCCAGGCTGCGAGGAATTTTGTTATCATTCATACAGTAGAGTATTTATAAACAGATGGCTGCGTCCATACTGTGTCTACACATGTCTATACTGTGATGTATTCAAAATCATTCCTGTATCAGAACAATTTAAGTTACTTCTAGTTCGTTTGGATCTGAGTATGGGAATGCCTACCTCAGCGATGATATGTATATATATATATTTTTCATTGAATGTTTTTACAGGTTCCGACTGGGGTGTCCACAGGATGATCCTTGAAATGATAAAGTACTACACTCTTCATATATGACAGGCTTCAGTTTCATCTATTTCAGAATTTGCACTTTAGGGGGCAATCTGTTACACTAAAAATTGTCATCTTGACGTTCTGCTATGGGTATGAGCACATTATAACTCATACTTCCTCCTTTTGCAAGTCTAACATATCAGTTCTTCATATCAAGCCTTGAAAATCAGAGAAAAGCTCCTAAAAATTTCCTAAACTTTGGTATCGCACTTTCTCTATACATTTCCTGCGGGCCCGCACCTAATGTTCAGCTATCCTATGGATCAGAACTGTAATTTCTATGTGTTATAGGTGCATACTCCTGTAAAACTAAAAAAGGCAAGAAAGTAAAGTTAAAAAGTTGATTTGAGATTAATTCTAGAAGATTCTAGACGAGAATTTTCGGGAATAGGTACTCTTTGATAAGGTACATGTATCCCTTACCTTATGGAGCTAACCCCTTGATGTGAGGAGCTTATCCCTTTGAAGGAGGATTCTATCCCTTCATATTTGGAACAGAAAAACCTCCTCTTTTCCATTATAAAAAGAGGCATTGGGTAGCCTCAAAGGGAGTTGAAGCTTTAGAATATTTGAAGATAAGTGCTGTTGAGATTCAGACTCAGTTAAACAAGACTTTTGTGAGGAGAGATTACATACCTCTATTTGTCTTGATTGAAAGAGTGTAGAGATTGTCAAAGTAGAGGAGACTCCTGCTTCAGACCCCGGGAAGGCCTGCGCAACATCAAGGCTCAGGTTGTAAGGTTTTCCTTCTTTTTAAATTAATACAAATATACTCATTTTTCTCGATAAGCTATTTTTTAATGGTTTATTTAATAGATTCCTTGATCACTATGATAATCATGGTTTATGATGATGTCTATATAGGTGCTATGTAATACTTTTCTTGTTTGTGACTGCAGGTTTACAAGCGAAACTCCTTCAAGCGCGCGAAGGATAACAACAACTTCAAACAAGCACTGGACATAAGGTAGGTCTTTTAACACCTATATAGAGCTTTTCATATATCATGTATGCTTAGAGAAAGATTAGTCTATTTGGCTGTTTGTTGCTAGATACTTTTAGTACTAGGGAGATCGGTCTTGTCCGCAAGGACGATTTATCCGTCCAACAGGTACAGTAAGGAAGGAGTTCATCAGTTTAATCTAAACTCTCGGTAGATATAAGTGTAGAGTTAGATAGGTTCATTTTGCAAAAAGAAAAAATATGCATTGTCAAAAAGGATGCTAGTTCAAATGCGCCAAAAAGAAGGAAAAAATGTTAGGAAAGATAGTGGGGTAGATAGAAATATCATTGATGCTAATCATGCTGTCACTTTTCAGAAATAGTATCAAAGAAGAATGAAATATTGCGCCAATGGGTAAGGCACTGGTCTTCATAAGAAAAAGATCTGAAATTCTGGACACCTCCTGAAAAGGAGCTTCCCTCCCCAAATGGAGCCACTGTTAGTCATCAGTATTTTTCACTTGTTAGTGATGACTAGTTCTCACAGCCAAGTTTTCTAGCAGCTGATCCAAAATTTGTCATATTTTCCAGCTGGGAAAACACCCATAAAACTTTTTCGCCCTCCTACTTTTCATTCCGCCCATGACGAGATGAAACCTCATTATCAAATCCTACCTTGCCTCAGCCATACTAGTCTGCCCATCAGCTCTAAAGAGACGATCCAAATCTGTTCAAAAACCTCCCCTAAGTTAGGAAGTGGTGCTTTAAGACATTTCACCCTTGGCAAACTATCCAAGAGCCAAAAACCTCCATCTGCTATAGAATATTCATAATAAACCTCCCACTCTACTAATGAATTCAGTTAGAACCCTAAGTCGCGCCACTTATACACCCTTAAGTCTCAATGATACATTGACCATATTCTCAAGCCGATTTTAGGTGTTTTACAGTGTTTAATAGATCTTTCAAGGACAGGAAACATGTCAGCATCTCAGAAGACAATTCTTGGCTCCACATGAGAACACAGCTGCTTCTCAATGTGATCTTGAGCCTGAGATGCATCTACAGGGCAAAGAGTTTCTCATCAAGCTCTTGCAACCTCATTCGAGGCTTGAAAAGATAGTGGAAAAAAAACAACACTGTCAAGGGTTGTTAACATTACATGGCTAAGAACCTCCTTCATCTATAAGCAGAGGGTTAAAGTGCCTCCTTCATCTATAAGCAGAGGGCGATGGCTAAAGAAAAGTAATGATTGAAGACAGAGGCAACCTTCATATGGTTGAGACAAAAGGTTGACAAAACATCAGATATTTTTCCAAGTGAAGAGCCCTCCTTCATTCATTAGCAACGGGTCAGGGCGGTGATTATTTCTAGGTTCTCTCACTGACTGATAGACAAAGTATAAACATAATAAGGGATAGTTGAAATAGAGAAGTACTGAAAAGAGACCAAAAGGAAAGAAGGGGTACCACTGCAATCCAAGGAAGTCAAGCTTATCTCTCAACAAGGTTTCTGTCAAAAGACAGTCTGCAGTTCCAACAAAACAGAATTTGAAGAGTGGTTGATGAGGTGAGTCATTGCACAGGCAAAAGAACTGATAATGATTATGTTTCAAAGGGTGCTTAGTTTCCTGATGCATAAAGGAATGTCTTTCAAATTATTTATCATAGTGAAATAGAAGGAGATCTGAGCTCAGTTTCCCCAAGAGGCAACATAACTGAACACAGTTGTTCAAATATGCAAGAAGGACTTTGGTATATTTTCAGTTTCTAGAGAAGAATTTAAAAAAAAATATAGGCATGTTCATTATTAAAAGGCCAGAGGTACCATAACCGTACATTTTGAGTAAAGAAAGGAGTGGTAAAGAAAATTCCCTTTTTTGAACAAAGGTGGAAGGGCCTGAGAAAAATGCAATTGTACTTTTCATCCACAGTCAGAGAATTAGTTTAATGGACACCTGGCAGTCAAGTCATCTTCACAATAGGGCTTTATCATCTTTGAAGCATCCATAGTAGATAATATTAGTTTAAAGTCCCTCTAAAGCAGCAGATATAAATACCTTTCAAATATGAAAGCACAATGAGCAAAGTATAGCTTTTCGAATGTGTTATGAAGTAAAAAGGTTAATACCCATTTAAGCTCTTTCAAATACATGCACATTATTTGCCAAATTAGTTAAAAAGCATGGGTTGTCAAAAGAAAAATGAGATATTATTTAAAAGAGGGAAAAGTTCAAAAACCCTTACAAATATAAGCCAAGGGATTTTCAATTTATTTATATTCAAAAGGACAAAGGGAACCATTTCCAACTTCTTCAAATCCCTCAAACCACGAGTGAGCTCCACTCTGGCTATTTCATAGTTAGAAGACGAGGTCACAAGAATTTTTGTTGTTTTAAAGCTATTTTCACCGCGCGGCGCGCCTGTATATGCGCGCGGCACGCTCAGGTGGAAAAAATACAAAGGAGAAAGAGGCTGCGCGGCGCGCCTGTAGGTGCGCGCGGCGCGCCTGTAACCTTGGGTCCTGTCGGCCCGACAACCTTTTTGCATGGAACTCTTTCTTTAAAATGCGCCGCGCATGTGTTTAGCCCTTAACACGTCTCCGAATTAATTCCGAAGCAACTCAAACGCTCAGCCAAGCATTTTCATTAAAATCTCAAGGTACTCCACTGCATCTTTGTTCTTTTCAAAATCTGAAGGGTGGAAAAATCGTTGTGTTTTCTTGAACACTAAATGAGGGTAAAAAATGAAGGTTTCGGTGTGATTCAAGGAGATATGGTTTTGTTTAAAACTCAAGATATGCCCATTAGTTGAAATCTTTGTCAAACTCTTGAAAAGTTACCACTGCTGTGATGAAATAAAGTTTAAATCTGTCAACTATATACATTACTGAGAACAGTAGAAAGAAGAGACAAGGGGTTTTCCTCTATTTTTTAAAAGGTGAAATAGTAGGTATTGTCAAACTGGATATAAGGAAGTGTGGAGTTTAAAGGGGCAGTATTTTGTTGAAGGGGAGTCTATATTGTTGAATGCTACAGGCCTAGTTACTACATCATAAAAAAAATTTCAAGCCCTGTTAACCTATCTTTTAAACAATAAGCCTTTGACTGTGTAGAGATTTGTTGATTGACTGTGCTTATATTATTATATATTTGGTGAGCTACATACGAGAAGAGTAGTGCTTTATTTGAAGAGGAAGTTTATTGTTATTGTACTGCTACAAGACCTTTTATAGCTACATCAAAAACACAACAAGCTCTGTCACCTTGTCCTTTAAACACAGTAACTTTTGACTGTATAGTTGCAGTTTGGTGGACTGTGTTTGTATTGTTGAAATCACTGATGGAGAAACCCACAAAGAAGAGAGCAGTGTTTTTGAATCATACAGGCTTTGGCTTTGCCTTCCTCTAAAAATACAAGGCTGTCTTATTTCCTCAAAACACCAACAGGCAGGGTACTCTTACCACAAACACAAGAAAGTCCTTTTAACTGTCTTCATCCTTGTTTACTGTGTTTTCATTATGAATATTGGCTGATTGATATAAAAAGGTTGGGAAAGGCAGCATTTTGAAGAAACAGGGATCTTATATCAAAAAAGGGACATTTTACACAGCATTCAAAATCATTGTTGCCTTACCAAACAGTGAGTTGACCGGCTGAGACAGAGTTTGGTTTGAAGAAGGAATTTCAAAAACTTTGAAGCATTTTGGAGTTGCAGGAGCGCATCCAAGTCAATATGCCTCCTAGGCAAGATAGCAGAAGTGGGTTGCACAAGAGGTATGAGCCAATTTCTACCGAGGAAGTCAATGCACACCCATCTATCCTTTTCAATTTTCATGAGGTGGGGTGTTTGGATTTCTGCCAGAGGGTACAAGAAGTCAAATTTTTCTCGCCCTTAACACATTTCTGCGCCTTGAGGTTCAAAGACAAACATTTTCAAGTGGCAGGACTTGATTTCAAGTTCTCCCCGAGATCTATATCCAAGGTGACTAAAATCCCATACATTGGCGATAAATGGTTCAAGCAAGCCTATTTAGACTTGGATGACTTCAAACCTTTGCTCAAGCCTGAGCACAGAGAAGCATGCACTGCTATTTTCCCTTTCTCTCATCTTCTAGCAAGCTATGCTCCTCTTATGAAGATCATAATGAAGTATTTCACTTGTGAAGAGAGATTTTCCCGAGTTTATGCATACCACATCCGACTGTTGATGCACTTCACAAGAACCAAGCAGCTCAACCTTCCTTTCTTCTTGTGCAAGAGCATTGAGAAAATGGCCTCCTCAGTCCAGAAGAAGCCTCCATCACAACAAATAGCTTCTCTATTCCATCATTCTCTTATTAAAATCATCATCCTTCACCAGCTAGAGAAGAAAGAGGTTTCTTGGGATGTTTTCATTAGTCACCCAGATTTCTCCATTGTCCCTCTAGTCCATACATCCCCCACATTGCCTACTCATCGCCCCTCGCCTTCCTCTAGTAGACCTACTCCTAGAAGGCTCAGATTCACCACAGAACAATCAAAAGAGCATGGAGAAGGAGACAGAAGTGGACAGCAAGAAGAGGAAGGGCATGAGCATGAAGAAAGGGATGAAGAGCAGCAAACTGAAGATGAGGAGCAGCAGCATGAAAGTGTTGAAGGTCAGCAACAGGAACAAGAAGAAAAGAGTGCGGGACAGCAGCAACTCACTAATGATGAACAACAGAAAAAAGAGGAAGGGCAGCAGTTTGGGCAATAGTTTGAGCAGCAGCTTGGGCAACAAAGTGAGCATGAAATTGAAGCGCAACAACAGCTAGATATTGAGGATCAAGGGCAGCAGTTTGAGCAGCTTGATATTGAGGGTCAGGAGCAGCAGTTTGAACAAATTGACATTGAGGAGTAGGGGCAGACTGACGAAGATACACAACAGCCTCTTCATGACACTCAGTAGCCTCTTCATGATACAGCACAGCCTCAAGAGGATAGGCAAATTCAAGAAGGTGACAAACAAGATGACAAAGGCAAAGCAATCATGCCTTCCTCTCCCGAAAAGGTTAAGCCCAAGACAGCAAGGAAGAAAGTTCCCAAGGTTGTCACTCCAAATGTGACAAGAAATCTCTGGAGCAAAAGAAAGTTGCCAAAGAAGCCTATCACTAACTTGCCTAGGAGGAAGAGTGCAAGACTACCCTTCAAAGGCAAAGGAAAAGGCTAGGTAGGAGAAGGTAATGAGCATGGAGGTGCATTGGGTGTCATCCCAATCCAAAGTGACGATAGTGATAATGAGGCCCGGATTCTAGAAAACCTTCTAATCCATAGAGAGGGCCAAATTGATGCATTGGATAATGACCTTCATCGGGCAAAGAACTTCAATCATTTCTTGGAGATCCAAAATAGGCAAATGAGTGTCCATATGGCTGTTTATGAGACACGAGAAATCAAGTACAAGAAAGAAGCTACTAAAGCCCAAGCAAGGATAGATGAGCTTGTAGGTGATTTTGATGAAAGTGAAGAAGAGGACCAGCCTAGGCGAAAGAAGCCTAGAACCATAGGGCTTAAAAGAGCCCTTGAAAAGCAAAAGGAAGAAGAACAAGCCTTTCTTCAATCCACTCCCCTCACTGCACTACTTGAGCAAGAGATTGAAAGCAATAAGGAGACATGGCTTGAAAGAGCCAATAACCATTTGGAGAGGAAGCTTGAGAAGGCACACAGAGATTTAGAGTTGCAAAGGAGAATGACAAAGCATTATCAAAAGCTAAATCAGTTTGCCCGGCACAAGTTAAAGGTCGCCCAAGAGAAACTAAAGGAGGCTAAAGGAAAGCGTCTGCCACGAAAAGAGAAGAAGGACACATCAGGACTTGAAATTTTGGCTTCAGTTTCAGAGCATGTTGCTAAGGACCCTTGAGGGTCATGCACACCGATTTTGGGCACATTTTGACAATTTTTGGTTTTTTGGCATTTTTGAGTTTTTGGTCAAAACTCATGAAATTCGCCATTTCATTTTGGGGATTCTTCAAGGGAGGAGAATGGTATCATTGGATGCCATAATTTAATGAGCTCACCCTCAGCAATTTTCAGGACATTTGGAGATCATTTTCTTCCCTGAAATGGAAAAAAATGCTCGCTTTTTGCACACTCTGCCCGGTCTATCAGCAGACTGTAATTTTCTGTCTTTTTACACACGGGTTTAGTTTTGGGGGACTTCCAGGCATCATATTGAGAAAATTTAAGTTTTTCCGGAAATTAGACACTCCGAGCTTTCCAACGAGCTATCATGAGCCTCATTTCGACATCGGGAAGGCTGCCAAATGTTTCTGGAAAGTGGGGGGACCTTTTGCTGATATAAATTTTGAATATTTTTGTAATTTTTGAACCTCTAAAATCTGCTTTTTCCAAATGTGCGTTTAGCTATTTTTGCACATGAAAAATGATGCAAAGTCAATATATTTCCCATTTTTAGCATTTTTTAGATATTTTATGAGATATTTTTGTGCCTTGGGCTTTTCAAAGCCTCAAGGACAAGTTTAGATATTTTGATTAGGCCAATGAGGATGCAAGTTGAACCATGAGGTTTTCCTCACTTGAGCCTATAAATTCCAAAGGCTTTCATTGTAGACAAGGCTGAACTTGAGAAGAGAAGCAATATATGGTCATATAAGCTTTGGAAGAAATACTTGTCTTATGTTTTTGGATTGCCTCTTGGATGCTCTTGGATGAATGAAGAAGGATTGTTGTTGGATTCCATGACTTGGTAGAATGGTATAGTGTCTCTTGATTTGTTGTTGTCTTCTAGTTTTCATTCATGAATACATCTTTCTTGCTTGCTATAGATCAGCAGAGAAAAAATTTGAGATATGCCCATGGAGACACCTCAAATTTCCTGTTTCTTCATAGCTTCTTTGTTTTCTTCTTCCTAAGTAACATTAAAGAATTCTTGACTACTCTTTAATACTTAGGATATTGTTACTTGTTTCATTCATAGTTCTATGCATGCTAAGTATGACTTACGGTACGCCATGCTTACCTATGGCTAGCTATAGTTCCATCCATGAAATTTCTCTTTGACTGATTAGATTATCATTTTGTTTGAACCAAGGAGGCCTAGTTTCGACCTAGCCCTTTGCCTAAAAGTATGCAAATCTTGTTGTTCAAAGTGCCCAATAACTTGAAGTGTTGTGTTTAGGCGTTCTGACATATTAAGTTAAGTTGTTTGTCTTTCTTAAGTGTTTTCCCCAAATTCTGATAGCCATTTCCCAAAGTTAGAGGGTCTTATACTTCTATGCATGGTTTGAATGTTTATTTCTATGTATTGATTAGATTATAGTTACATTTTGCATGATTAATGGTTTGCCCTACCATGTTTATGTTATCTATTGAACTAGTTATGCTTGAAACTCTTTGTTGTTCACAAAATTGATGTCCATTTACTCCATTTTGCCCAAAGATCCTTTCTACCTTGAAATCAAATCAGCGCTTCAACATCCTTGTATCACCGTATGATAGCTTTCTTAACCTTTTTGACCCCATAGCCCAGTTGATCTGACATCTTTTTATCTATCTTATATCTTTGATCAGTTTCATCCCTCACAACTTAAAAAACCAAAACCAAAAAAATACTTCATAACTAGCCTAAAATCAGAACACAATAAGCAAACACACAGATATCCCTTACACATATAGAGAGATCCCTCTCTGAGTCCAGGAAGGCTAGGTCCTTGGGCTCCAAAGCTTGGTTTGATGTTACACTGTCATTTGGCTTGCAAAGCAGCCAAATCACGGGACCCTAACAGGATGCTCACCAAAAGCTAGCTTGCATGCTTGGGAGGGGCGATATGGAGATTTATTAATGAGAAAATGTTGGGGTTCCCATGTTTTGGCCAGGTTGACAAGACCAAAAGATGAGACAACATAGAACCACTTTCAGACCTTAAGATCTAGCCATCCTAGGTCCAGAGAGGGATCTCTCTATATGAGTGAAAGCGTGTATCTTTGAAGCTCTAAGTTATGATTTTAGGCTAGTTATAGGCTCAGGGTTGTTTGTTTGATTGTTTATGTTTGGTTGTTGGGAATCAGGAAAGGAAGGTCCAATATAAGGCAAGGCTGAGCATAGAGGGAATTAGACTAAGACAGATAACTCAGGGAACATCAAGGCCATTGGGCAATGGAGTCAAGAAAGGATTTACTCATGTTCAACGTTCAGGTTTTCAGTTGGGCTAGTCATCTAGAGCATTTGGATCGTAAAAGATGATTGATGGAATGGAACATTAAGGACTGAAATGAGTAAGAGGGAAAGAAGGAAAGAAAACCAAATTTCTGTCTATAGATCAGGTCAGAGGTCATTTAACTCCAGACCTGCTTGGACGTACTCAGAGACAGCTCTCAAAGGGGGACAAAGGGGCTGCTTATAGATCGGACCAGAGGTCATTTAACTCCAGGTCTGCTTTAGCAACTCCAAGGAAAAATGAGGATAAGTTTAACAGACGGGATCTTAGAAAGGTTTAATGAGATGGAAAGATCCTAGTGAGGCAGAGGCAGGGTTCTAGACCTCACAGTTTTTCAACTGATCCATAAATCCTAACAAGAACATCTAAACATGGATTTCATTAATTCATACATCAGAGAGTAGGCAAAAACATCCACTACACTGGTTAAATCAATTGAAATCAATATTCAGATACACATATAAGAAGAAAATATAAAAGGCTGGGAGAGCAGCAACATAAGGTACCTATCAAGGGTAAATCTTATGCCAAACTTCTGATGCGAGCCAGTAGAAATGGAATGAAATGAAATCAAACATAGAGATAGGAAAAAATCACCAGCTGCTTTAGATCAGGATCCAAAGAAACATGCTTGTCATATTAAAAACAACACCAATCAGGTGCATCATAACCGATAGCTTGAACATTCAGTCTGAATACATCAAATCTCAACCTATCTTACAATATTACACAGAGAACTTGTCTCAAGAGGAAAATGCTTGCGTTTCACTGATATCTCATCAACCACCAACAACAACCTTTACAATCTCTTCCTTCTGTGTTTTATAGCAGAGGATAAACAGAAGATCGACTGAGAGGGTAGGTGAACACTAAATGTAATATTAAATATGAAAATGAATGCAGGGCCGAGACCAATTCTGTTTAATTACTGTGTATTTAATCTCTGTCACCTCCCTTGTGAAAGAGTGAACTTCTCCGGATATGATCTTGACATCTTTTGGCTGTAGTACTCCTAGTGCTTTGAGCAAAAATAAAATAAACTACTGAGAAATGTGTCATATAAATGCTCTGGCGGTTTTGAACTGTTGTTAGGGTGGAAATTCCTTCAAGGACATTGTGCATAATAAAAGTTGTATGGGTGCCCTGTACTTGCTGAAAAAAAACATTCTGCTGATGAATAAACCCTGATGTTACATTTTACTTGCGCTCAGGATCCTCTGATCGATCCTCAGGGTCTTCAAACTGATGCTTTGCCTTCTAAACCACTGATTTAGGGCTCAAGGTCTTCATTAGCGCGCCTCAATCTCCTTTGCTTTGTACTAAACCACTTTGCCGCTCCATTTTTGCTTCTGACAGGTTAGCTTGGGCTTTTAATGATGATGGAAGGTTTTCAGTGTTGAACTCTGGCCTTCTTTAATGCAAGACCTGTCTTCACCTTCCCGGGTCATTCTTTTTATAAATTCTACCTCCGTAGATGATCATCTTTGATTTCACTGTCACTGTAACAGAGGCATGCATCATGGCGGTTTTTTGCTTCTTTGAAACCCTGCAAAACACGAAAACAGTGAAGAAATGATGGATGGGGTGGCGGATGATGTGGAGGTGGAGAAAGGTAGTGCAAATGGTGACATGGCAGAGAAAAATGCAGAGGAACACTGTAAATATGCTCTGGTTGAGGTGGCGGTCTGCAGAGCGAAAAACGAACGAAAAAACGTTAAAAAACACGAAACAAACCAAATATATGCCATGGAATGGGAGGAAGTACGAAGGGTGCACGTGGAGATGATGTGGCGGGACCGGGGATAGTCGAAAAGTCAGCGGCGGGTGAGCAAATCTAGACTGTGGATCGTGGCAGAGATCGACGGCAGAGGACGACGGACGGTGGGCCATGGCATGAGCTATCACGCGTGCAACTTCATTAAACATCGTGCATCTTGGGTGGGCGATGGCCATTGGATGGCCCGTCCCAAATCGGACGGTCTACGACAATTTCGCTGGGCATCCATGTCCGGACAATAACGCGCGATGGATGGAGTTAACGGGCGGGAACGACGGTTTTGAAATCCTACAGGAGGATAGGTGTCGAAAGGTGTATGGAATCGCTGGGCAACAGGGGAAAACCGCCATCCGCCTAAAGGCGGTGCGAAATAAACCAGGCGGTTTTGAGCTATTGCGCGGCCGGGCCCACGGAAGCAAGTACATTCTAGACCGTCAGATCTGGCTTTAAACGGACGGTGGAGATGTAATGCGGGGTGATGAATGGGGGAAACGATGGAGGCTGCGGGGGCAGTGATTGCCGTCCATTCTGTGTAGAGCGATGGCTGTAATCGCACCAAAAGAACAAATGTAACAAGCGCCTTTGGGGGTTAGCGATTGGTTACGTCGCGGGGTTATATGGAGAGGGAAAGGCACGGGGCTAGCGGGAAGGGGTTGAGGCCTATTATATGGTCAGAAGTGGGTTTTTAACCCATTTAATGCATTCTAAAGCCTTCAAAGGGTAACGATAGAGAGATGGAGGGGGAAATTGGGCAAACAAAGGGTGTAAGGATTTTTAGAGGGGATTTAGGGGGTTAATAGGGAAAATAAGAAGGGGAAAATAGGGATTTTGACAGAGGGAAGAAAAAAGGGGAGAAAGGGACATTTTGTAGGGGTGCAAGGGGGAACAGTAGGCCTTTTAGGAATGGACCAGTAGATAGGATTGTTATTAGGCATAGCACTTAGAGACTTCAAGGAGGATGGGTTTTCAGGGGAAAGGCATTCCTTGAAGGCTCCACAATACCCTAACCCCCAGCTTGCTTGTCAAGAATTTCATAGGGGGGCTAACAGTGGCTCCACATGGGGATGGCTTCTTCTTGAAGGAGTCAAGAAACTAGAAATGATCTTTGGAGTAGGCCAGATGCCTGCTGCTTGGCACATCCCTTACTTTCTTCAATTTTAGCTGCCACGATATGATAGAAACATCAGCAGAAAAACTTTCCCAACCATTCTACCTACCCAGGCTGCAGTCCTAACATTTCCCTTTGGGTGCATTTGAGCTAGTAGACCCTTTGCATAATTTATTTTTTGGAAAAGAAAACAAACCTATTCTACTTCTACCCTTATTGCTCCATGAGACCAAATTAAACAGTTGGCGTCATATGCTTCTCTACCTAATCTAACATCTGTTGGGATTAAACTGTCCAACAGATTTCTTCTCCTATATTCTAAGACAGGAAATTGAAAACCAACCAAGCCAGGATTAGACTACCTGACTTGCTGGAATGACGACTTGTTGAAAACAAAACTGTGAAGGCATGAAATCTACAATTTGAAATATCCTTCTTTTCCTGTGACTCAGGTTTTGAGCATGTTAGAGTCACTTCTTTTCTTCATTTCAGCTCTGCTTTTGGGCATGTTAGAGTTGATTCTTCTTTTCACTGCTGGTCCAGATTTTGAGCATATTAGGACCAACTATTCTGCTCCCTCTGGCTTAGATTTTGATCATGTTTGAGCCAATCTTTTGCGCTTTTCAGAGGTCCATGTTTTGAGCATGTTTGAACCTCTACCTTCTCTATTTTTTGGAAACATTTTCTCCATTTTCTTGAAAGTAAAACTGCAATGGTATGTACAATGGAAATGGAACTGGAAATGAAAACTAGCAGAAGTAGTGTTTGAGCATCCTGCCATTGACAGGACCCCCGAACAGCTCTGTACCTTCAAGTTCTTGTAATAAAAATGCATTAGGACCCACAGTGGCCTGGATGATGTATGGACCTTGCCACAAGCTGTCAAATTTGCCATGTTTACCTTTGTCCTCTCTTCTTGAGTCCCATTTCAGAACCTTGTCCCCAACTTTGAAATCTGAAGCTTTGGCTCTTTTGTCAAACTGCCTCTTAATATTTTCCTGCACTCTGACAGCTCTGCCATAAACCTGCTCCCTTGTTTGCTGAAGGTGGATAGTTTCATTAATTCTTCTCACCATGTTGTTTTCCTGTGTCTGAATCTCTTGGACAAGCTTAATCACTGGCACTCCTAGGCTGGTAGGAAAAACTACTTCTGTTCCATAGACAAGCTGGAATGGTGACATGCCAATGGATTTCTTTTTGGTGAGCCTGTCAGCCCATAGAGCATGTGTCAAATTTTTATGCCATGAATTTTTATTCTCTTCCAGCAGCTTCTTGATGATTGTAACCAGGCTTTTGTTAGATGATTTAGCTAATCCATTACCCTAAGGGTAGTAGGCAATTGAATGACCAAGTGCTATTCCGTACCTGTGACAGAAATCAACCATTCTCTTGGATCCGAAAGCAGCAGCATTGTCAGTGATTATTTTCCTTGGACAGCCAAAATGAGATAGGATGAAGTCTTCTAGGAACCTAATGATGACAGAATCAGTGGCATTCCTAGTGGGTATGGCTTCTATCCACTTAGTGAAGTAATATTTAGTAGTTAGGATCCATTTGTGTTGCCCATAAGAAGAGGGGTGAATTTCTCCAATAAAGTCTAGGCCCCATTGCATGAAGGGACCTTCTACAGTGATAGGTTGCAAAGGGAGGGGGAGTAGCTTTCTTCTGCCTTCAAAGATCTGGCATTTGTGGCAGGCAAGTATCATTTTATGGACATCACTAAAAAGTGTAGGCCAATAGTAACCAGCTCTGAGTATCTTATTTGCAGTGGCTTTCCAACTCAGGTGGCCTCCACACTCCCCAACATGGAATTCCTGTTTAATTCTTTCAGCTTCAGGTTCAGACAAGAATTTCAGCAATAAGCCATTTGGATTTTTCCAATATAGGTTTTCATTTAAGATGCAGTAGCTCCTAGCTTTGAATTTTATGAATCTGGCCTTAGTTTTGGACAGTTCTGGAGGGGCATTGAGATTGGTGAGCACATAAAGGATATCAGAGTACCAAGGAGAGTTCTGAAACTGCTCCTCAAAAGTTGGATGGGGCAATCCTTCCTGCTCATCTGAGGCATTTATCATGTTAATTTCAAGGGCCTGCAAGTTCAATTCAGCCATTAATTGGGCTAGGCCTTGACCTTTGATCAACTTGGTGGGTTTTATTTCAAGGTCATATTCCAAGATTGTAGCAATCCATTTGCCCCTTTTCCTGTCAGGGTCCTGGGACAAGATGTCTTTAACCACTATATTTGGCACATAAGAAATGGTGTGAGAATGTAGAATGTACACCCTAAAGTCTTTTAAGGCCTTTACCAGAGCATAGGCCTGCTTTTCCATGATGTTGTACTTTAAGGATGTGTCTCTTAAGGCTTTGCTGAAGAAGGCAATTGGCTGTTCATTACCTTCTGAATTTTTCTGTGGCAAGACTGCAGCTATTGTATGTTCAGAGGCAAAGGAAAAGATCATAAAATCTTTTGAGAAGTCTGGGCTGATAAGTACCGGGGCTTGAGTGAGTGCAAGCTTTACTGACTCAAAAGATTTCTTGGCTTCAACAGTCCATTTAATTCCTGCACCTTTCTTTAGCATGTCAGTCATTTTCCTAAGGTGCTCAGCAAGATTGGGAATGAATTTCCTAAGGAAATTGATCTTCCCTATAAAGGACTGCAACTCCTTGATGTTTCTCGGGTGTGTGATTTGCAGTATTCCCTCAACTCGCTGTGGGTCTATCCTAATCCCTTCCTCAGATATAATGTGACCAAGAAGTTTACCTTCTTGCAGTCCAAAAACAGTTTTCTTAGGATTTAAGGACAGGCCGTACCTTCTACATTTTTCAAAAACCTTTCTCAGATGTTTCAGGTGCTCTTCTTCAGTTTTAGAAAAGATAGTCAAGTCATCCAAGTAAATCACTATGAAGTGTCCTATCTCTTCTGAGAAAGCTATATCCATCGCTCTCTGGAAGGTAGCTCCAACATTCATCAGTCCAAAGGGCATTTTCACATACATGAAGGTGCCCCATGGAGTGGTAAAAGATGTTTTGAGTTGATCTTCTGGGAGTACTCGAACTTGGTTGTATCCTGAAAAACCATCAAGCAGGGAGATTCTCTTAGAGCCCACTACCTTCTGTAGGATATGTTCCATTCTGGGAAAAGGGTAGTTGTCTTTCAGGGAGGCTCTGTTGAGGTTTCTGAAGTCTATGCATAGCCTGATCTCTCCTGTTTTCTTTCTCACAACCACTAAGTTTGACACCCAGTCAGAAAACCTTACAGGGACTATTATGCCTGCATCATACATCTTTTTTATCTCTTTCTCTACCGCAGGCAATTGTTTCGGATTGATCCTATGGATTTTTTGTCTGAAAGGATTCTGATTTTCCTTTAATGATATCCTCTGTTGTATGATTTTGGTGTCATAGGCCTTTAAGTCTTCATAGCTCCATGCAAACACATCAATGAATTCCTTAAACAGGTCAATGTATTTCTTCTTCATGTTTGCAGGTATTGATTTAGCCAGTTTAATCATTTTGGGCTTATCTTCAGTGCCTATGTTGCATTCTTCTACATCTGATTCTGCATGTTCAATAGTGGGCTTTTTTGCGACGTCATCAAAGTCAAAAAGGTCCTCTAGGGGTGCTAGGCCTCTGGGTATATTCTTGTCTCTAGCCTGCAACACCTCCATTTCCTCATTTTCTGCATTTTCACATGTTTTGGTCGAATTTCCAGTTTCTCCAGAAAGGACGTTTATTTCTATGTTACAAGGTGTTTCTTGTTCATTTGGGGGATCCTCACTTGGGCAGCTGTCATCAGATTTTGAGTCCGAATAAGAAAATTCAAACTCATTCCTGCCCACTAGGAAATCTTCAATCTGTTTATCTCCTTCAAAGACCTGCCAGTATTTTTCATTGTCTGGCACTGCAGGTCTGAACTTGGTTTGAATGATGACTTGTTGGTCAAGGGGAGTCTTAGGATATGCACTAGCCAGGCAGGCTAATCCATTAGCAATAACGTTTTGATTCCTGGGAACAAACACTAACTCATATTCCGCAAAGGTTTTCAACAAATCCAGAGTGTCGTTCCGGTATGCTCTTAACCTGGGGTGTTTCGCTGCGTATTCACCGTTCACTTGTTTGATTAATAACTCAGAGTCTCCTCTCATAGCTATCCTATGGGCTCCTAATTTTTTCAATAGGTTCAGACCCAAGATGAGAGCCTCATATTCTGCAATATTATTTGTGAATTTGAAATGCAGATTCACAGCATGGCTCTCTGCATGATCGTTTTCTATGTTCCGTAGCCACACCCCTGCTCCAACATTTTTCCTAGTACAGGACCCATCAAAGTTTATTTCCCACAGGGGTTCGCCATTATGTTACGTTGTGGGGTCTGTACTAGGTTGTGGGTTGTCTTGTTCTTCACGTGGTGTGTTAGTTTGTAGGGTGTGACTAATAGGCTGACTACGTTGTGTTTCTGGTTCATTCTAAGTTTCGTTTTCATTGTCCTTCCCATGGTCTTCTTCATCATACTCTTCTAGGGTAGCCATTATGCTAAAGTCTATAGGCTCTATGTCCTTGCTTGTATTTCTGCATTCATATTCTGGCTCTTCTAAGGATTGGTCGTTATAAAGAATGAAAGAATCCAAATCTATGTGTATAGAGTATAATGGTGAATTTTCAGGTTTCTCGGGGCTACTGACTAGGAATTTCATCTGGGACTCTCTATACAGTCTTCTAAGTTGGCCAAAGATAGGGATAGTGGCATATGAGCCATCCATCTGCATCGTTCCTTGCAGCTTGGCTCCCCATGATCTAGATAGTAGCATGCCATACTTGGGTGGCACATCTGCTACCACCACATCCATGACCATACATTTAGCTGGGATCTGGGTCAAGCTCACACATAAGTCTTTAATTAGGCCTTGGAATTTTACTCCGCTAGAATCAAAAGAATATAGATCTTTGTAAGGTCAGGTTATTTCTAGGCCGAGCCTTTCCATCACTATCTTGGGCATTAAATTGTGTGATGCTCCAGAATCGTGCATGGAATTGTGGAGTATTTTGTCATGAATGTTGAGACTGATATAAAAAGGTGGAACTACCCCTTCCTGAAACTTTCCCTCAATATTTGGACCAAACAGGAGGGCAGGTTGATCATCATTCAAATTTACAGTATCATTGTTTTCCCCCAGATTCAATGCTTTCAAAATTTGGCCTTTCTACACATCCTGAGTGGCCAGCTCAGAGAGTGGGACAGAGATTTTGATTTTTGCAATCTCACTCTCTAAATTGAAAGTGGACTGTGTCTTTGGAGTGCTCAACTCTGTTTTATTTCCTACTGCCTTAGTAGCTGAATCAGTTTGTCATTTATCATTATGTACAAGGTCAGGAATCATTTTATCAGGAGCACTAACTGTTGTGCTAGTGCTGCTAGTTGGTTGGCTTTGTTTTTTAGTGTCTTGGTTGTCTTTTTCCTTGTATTTACCAGAACTTTCAGCTGTTGATTTGTCATTTGCAGCAGATGATTTAGAAGTTTTATCAGGCCTTTTCTTGATGGTTACCTCAGGAGTCTTTGTTTTGGAATTTTCTTAGTTCTTTTTGCTCCTAAGTTCATATTATTCTCTGACCTGCATCATGGCATTTTCAAATCCTAACCTGTAATCCTCAGTTTCTAACTATTCCTTATCCCAGTATGAAGGTGAGGGTTGATCTTCCCCTGAATCATAGTTAAGGATTGAGTCCTCCACTTCAAACATGTTTATTGTATTCCCTTCAGACTCTTCAATGATCCCCTCATCTTCATCTAAAAATTTTTCTTGGAATGGGGGAATAATTGGTTGATCTAACTCCCTTTGTCTGTTGGGAGCAACATTGTTTCTCCTAACGTTCTAGTTCTAGTTTTGGTTTCTGTTCTAGAAAACCATCCTTTTCATCATTTGTTGTAGCTCTTCCACATTTTTAGACAGTCTGTCATATTTGGGATCAGATGTGGAAGCTACATTGTCATTCCTGTATGTTACCCTTTTCTCAGCTTTTAATCTTGCCCTTTTTTCCATCAAGTTTGCTTCTATGGTTATGGCTCCTTTCTGCATGTCTTCCAATGTGTTATACTCTTTATCTCTAAGCTCATAGGCCATGTCAGCATCAAATCCATCAAGATATTTGGTAAGGGCCATACCTTGTGGAGGTTTCATGTGTGGAGGGAGAGCATTGTAAATGATGTTGAATCTAGTGGTGTAATCGTGAACACTCTCTCCTATGTTCCTCTTAAGGGACATGTAGTCTGCTAGGAGCTAGCGAGGGTTTTCTCTAACCTCCCATTTTTCTATGAAGTTCTGATATAACGCAGGGAGATCTTGGATACTGCCTCGAGGTAAGTTTTTAAACCATTTCTTTACATCACCCCCCAAGCTTTGGGCAAAGATTCTCATTTTTATTGTTTCATCATCAATTTCCATATAGTCAAAAGAATCCTCCATTTTATCTACATGTTGTTGTGCTGTGATGGATTCTTTAGCAGTGAAGTGTGGGATTTTTGACTGGTAATCATTGGGCAAGGGTAACAAGGGCTGAGGTAATACTAAGGGAGCATACCAGGCTGCCATGATGATATTCTGATGAGGTAAAGGAATGATTTGAGCAGCTGGTATTTGGATGACAGGGATGCTAGGACCAGCAGTGGTTTACTGAGCAGATCTAGGGTGACAGATCCCCAAGTTTTGAATAAAGTGAATATCAGGCGGTGTAGTTGGAAGGGTTCCTCTGTCCCTAGTTTGTTGACCACTATGAGATGGTGAACTGTGAACCTCAAGGTCTGGCTGGTCTAGATGATCGAATGACCTAGTTCTTGGTAATTTATCACGTATGTCTAGGTCAGGGAGAAAATGCGATAGAGCTGTTAGGTCTTCTGGTGCAGAGTTAGCTCTATGAATGCGACTGGAAATAGTTGGTCTTTTAGGTGTAGGAGCTCCTTTGAGGATACTCTCCAGATTTTCAACTATTTCAGGTGGGTCGGGATTGGGATAAGCTCTTGTGTGAATGGTTCTGAAAGCCAGAATGTTGTTTCCTAGCCAAGCAGCTTAACCCTATTCGTCACTTCTACTGTGGTTGATGTTGTCTCGGAGTCTGGTCTCCCAGTGGAGTCTTATGTGAAACCAAGATAACCAGCAGGCCTACTAATCACCAGTGGAGTCTTTTCGTTTAGGAACAATGGAGTCACCAGGTGGAGGGTTTTAGGGTATATCTAAGGGGTTACACTATCCACCACAGTTCTCAGGCACTATCACCTTTCAGGAATCTCCTCAAAAACAGCAAACTCAAACCAGAGATTGACTGGGAGGGCATTTACCAGATATGTCACCTCCGAAGAGGGTGAGATCCGGAGGCTACCTGGCCCTTTCCAGGCTCTGTCTCAGAGTATGATGGGCACTCGACAATGGAGGTCGATTCAAGAAAGGAGTGACTTACTACCAACCTAACGAGAGTTATAAGTCTCTGAGTCTTTAAAAATGTTTAAGGTGAAATGCACTCAGATTTTTCCCCAGCGGAGTCGCCATTATGTTGGGGTTCCCATGTTTTGGCAAAGTTGACAAGACCAAAAGATGAGGCAACATAGAACCACTTTCAGACCTTAGGATCTAGCCCTCCTAGGTCCAGAGAGGGATCTCTCTATATGAGTCAAAGTGTGTATATTTGAAGCTCGAAGTTATGATTTTGGGCTAGTTATAGGCTCAGGGTTGTTTGTTTGATTGTTTATGTTTGGTTGTTGGGAATCAGGAAAGGAAGGTCCAATATAAGGCAAGGATGAGCATAGAGGGAATTAGACTAAGACAGATAACTTAGGGAACATCAAGGCCATGGGGCAATGGATTCAAGAAAGGATTTACTTGTGTTCAACGTGCAGGCTTTCAGTTGGGCTAGTCATCTAGAGCATTTGGATCTTAAAAGATGATTGATGGAATGGAACATTAAGGATTGAAATGAGTGAGAGGGAAAGAAGGATAGACAACCAAATTTCTGTCTATAGATCAGGTCAGAGGTCATTTAACTCCAGATCTACTTGGACGTACTCAGAGACAGCTCTCAAAGGGGGACAAAGGGGCTGCTTATAGATCGGACCAGAGGTCATTTAACTCCAGGTCTGCTTTAGCAACTCTAAGGAAAAACGAGGATAAGTTTAACAGAAGGGATCTTAGAAAGGTTTAATGAGATGGAAAGATCCTAGTGAGGCAGAGGCAGGGTTCTAGACCTCCCAGTGTTCTCAACTCATCCATAAATCCTAACAAGAACATCTAAACATGTATTTCATTAATTCATACATCAGAGAGCAGGAAAAAACATCCACTACACTGGTTAAATCAATTGAAATCAATATTCAGATACACATATAAGCAGAAAACATAAAAGGCTGGGAGAGCAGCAACATAAGGTACCTATCAAGGGTAAATCTTATGCCAAACTTCTGATGCGAGCCAGTAGAAATGGAATGAAATGAAATCAAACACAGAGATAGGAAAACATCACCAGCTTCTTTAGATCAAGATCCAAAGAAACATGCTTGTCATATTAAAAACAACACCAATTAGGTAGATCATAACCCATAGCTTGAACATTCAGTCTGAATACATCAAATCTCAACCTATCTTTCAATATTACATAGAGAACTTGTCTCAAGAGGAAAATGCTTGCGTTTCACTGATATCTCATCAACCACCAACAACAACCTTTACAATCTCTTCCTTCTGTGTTTTATAGTAGAGGATGAACAGAATATCGACTGAGAGGGTAGGTGAACACTAAATGTAATATTAAATACGAAAATGAATGCAGGGTCGAGACCCATTCTTTTTAACTGCTGTGTATTTAATCTTTGTCACCTCCCTTGTGAAAGAGTGATCTTCTCCGGATATGATCTTGACATCTTTTGGCTGTAGAACTCCTGGTGCTTTGAACAAAAATAAAATAAACTGCTGATAAATGTGTCATATAAATGCCCTGGCGGTTTTGAACTGTTGTTAGGGTGGAAATTCCTTCAGGGACATTGTGCATAATAAAAGTTGTATGGGTGACCTATACTTGCTGAAGAAAAACATTCTGCTGATGAATAAACCCTAATGTTACCTTTTACTTGCGCTCAGGATCCTCTGATCGATCCTCGGGGTCTTCAAACTGATGCTTTGCCTTCTAAACCACTGATTTAAGGCTCAAGGTCTTCATTAGCGCGCCTCAATCTCCTTTGCTTTGTACTAAACCACTTTGCCGCTCCATTTTTTCTTCTGACAGGTTAGCTCGGGCTTTTAATGATGCTGGAAGGTTTTCAGTGTTGAACTCTGGCCTTCTTTAATGCAAGACCTGTCTTCACCTTCCCAGGTCATTCTTTTTATAAATTCTGCCTCCGTAGATGATCATATTTGATTTCACTATCACTGTAACAGAGGCGTGCATAATGGCGGTTTTTTTCTTCTTTGAAACCCTGCAAAACATGAAGACAATGAAGAAACGATGGATGGGGTGGCGGATGATGTGGAGGTGGAGAAAGGTAGTGCAGACAGTGACATGGCGGAGAAAAATGCAGAGGAACACTGGAAATCTACTCTGCTGGAGGTGGCGTTCTACAGAGCGAAAAACGAACAAAAAAACGTTAAAAAACACGAAACAAACCAAATATATGCCATGGAATGGGAGGAAGTACGTAGGGTGCACGTGGAGATGATGTGGCGGGACCGGGGACAGTGGAAAAGTCAGCGGCGGGTGAGAAAATCTGGACCGTGGATCGTGGTGGAGATCGACGGCGGAGGACGACGGACAGTGGACCATGGCATGAGCTATCACGCATGCAACTTCATTAAACAACGTGCATCTTGGGTGGGCGATGGCCGTTGGATGGCCCGTCCCAAATCGGATGGTCTACGGAAATTTTGCTGGGCATCCACGTCTGGAAAATAACGCGCGATGGATGGAGTTAACGGGCGGGAACAATGGTTTTGAAATCGTACAGGAGGATAGGTGTCGAAAGGTGTATGGAATCGCTGGGAAATGGGGGAAAACCGCCATCTGCCCAAAGGCGGTGCGAAATAAACCAGGCAGTTTTGAGCTATTGTGCGGCGGGGCCCACGGAAGCAAGTACATTCTGGACCGTCAGATATGGCTTTTAAACGGATGGTGGAGATGTAATGCGGGGTGATGAATGGGGGAAACGACGGAGGCTGCGGGGGCGACGATCACCATCCATTCTATGTAGATCTACGGCTGTAATCGCGCCCGAAGAACAAATGTAACAAGCGCCTTTGGGGGTTAGCGATTGGTTACGGCGCGGGGTTATATGGAGAGGGAAAGGCCCGGGCTAGCGGGAAGGGGCTGAGGCCTATTATATGGTCGGAAGTGGATTTTTAACCCATTTAATGCATTCTGAAGCCTTCAAAGGGTAACGATAGGGAGATGGAGGGGGAAATTGGGAAAAAAATGGTGTAGGGATTTTTAGAGGGGATTTAGGGGGTTAATAGGGAAAATAAGAAGGGGAAAAGAGGGATTTTGACAGAGGGAAGAAAAAAGGGGAGAAAGGGACATTTTGCAAGGGTGCAAGGGGGAATAGTAGGCCTTTTAGGAATGGACCAGAAGATAGGATTTTTATTAGGCATAGCACTCAGAGACTTCAAGGAGGATGGGTTTTTAGGGGAAAGGCATTCCTTGAAGGCTCCACAATACCCTAGCCCCCATCTTGCTTGTCAAGAATTTCATAGGGGGCTAACAGAAAAAATCTTATTCCTTGGAGGAGTTTATCATATGAGGATGATACTGGAGGAGGAGAGGAGACTTTTTAGTTCTATCCTTGTAGTTTCTTGAAGACAAGCAACATTTGGGAGGGGAGGACTGTAATATTCCTAAATTAGCATGCAGCTAATAGGAATATAAATTTGTTCTTTTGACACTTAGTTGATGAATAAATGGGTAAGGAGGCCCATGCATATCTAAAACAGGAATAAAATCCCTCGTGATGTGAAAAGAGATCATAATAATAGCTGGATCTTACACCCTCATGTGTCAATAAGGGAAATTACATGTGGACAAGGTCAAGTTTGACCAAGTCAACAGTGTTGGAATGAATGGTGGAGATCATCTATGGAGACAACGTAGTGATAGTGGGAGGAAGATTCCTTGGTTGAGGAAACCCTAATGAGTGGGACCCAAGGTAAGAAGGCTCACACTTTTTTATAAGGAGGGCAAGGCATCCATAGTGAGTCATGTTATTGATTATTGATTTTCTGGTCTGCATGACTATTCTGCATTCTTCAGCTATTTAGTTGAGATTGTTGTGTTGCTTAGCACAAGGTTTTCCTATTTAGGAAATCCATATCCTTCCTTGAGAGGCCTCTTGGGGGATATTTCACTTCAGTTATCCATATTCAAGATTGAGGCCAAGCTACCTCCTTTAGCTACAATGCAGTTTATGTTTAGAGTTGGGTTGTGTTGCAGGGTGTTGCAGTGGAGGGTTGAGAAAACCACTTCTGGAGCTAGTTTTTTAGAGGAGGAAGAATTATTCCCTTTGGGAAATTATTGAGAAATATTATGGATTAGATTTCACATCTTGGCACTTGGACAACATATTTTCCATATCCTACAATGCAATGTCCCTCTATGACTGCGTTATTTCAGTGAGCAATTGCAGTGAGGGGTTGCAGTGTTTGATCGGAGGGTGAGATATTCAGTGATTGTATTAGCCTTTCACTTGAAGGATATTTTGGAGGAGTTATACTCATCACATGTCTCATATTCAGCCATATCCATCTAGATATTGAGTTGCAGCTTCTATTCATTCCTAGGGCTGCATTCCGACATTTTTCACTTTTTGCATATTTTAGGAAATCCTTTCCGGATTGTCTTGAAAATGTGTTCGGGAGCTTAGATATTTTCTCCCATAATTTTATGAGCCATATATTTGCATATTCATGTATTGAAATTCTCTAGCAGTAGTTATATCTAATAAAACTGTGCTATCATAGCCTTGGGCATTGTTGCGTAGCAGTGATGTTTATTGTACATGTTCTTTTGAGGCTGGTTATACCTATCCTAAGTGACTATTTCCTCAAGGACTTGTATAAATTTTTCTGTTATGATCTTAATTTGATGGCTATATGATATTATTACATTACAAGTTTTTATTTGTCACTATTATTTCCATTACTATGTTCATATATTATTTCTTCCGCATTTTTGGATATTACAATGTCTGAGAGCTCAATTAGAGCCACTGCAATACTTGATCAGTGTATGGGACATTGACCAAGATAAATTCATCATCCATGGCCATGAATTGGAGATAAAATTATTTTATATCTACTTCTTGATAGGATTGTCACGTAGGGGAGAGCGAGCATGAATGACAAGTACTCAGATCCTTGGAGAGAGCATGGGCATGTTGTTAGAGAGAGCTTGTCCTGGAGTAAGGAAAGCACACAACTGCGGTAAACTAGACATCCAGATAGTCCCCAACATACCTTTGAGGGTAGTGTTGCATACCATTACTCAGGTTTCCAGATCTCAGTCTCCCCATGAATCCACAAAGACTCAACTCCAATTAGCCATAATTTTCATGTCTTCGACAATCTTCAATTGAGTAGAAACGATGATGATCAATATGAAATGCCAGTTTACCAAGTGTAAAAATGGTAAGCTAAAGAATTTTGGGTATGGGTCCATTTTGATACCGTTTATCCTAGAAAGGTTATCAATATTCAAACATCAGGAGGTAGTTGCACCTATGCCACCATCACGAGAGCCACAGATGCTCCATTGGGCTGAATTGATTCCTCGATCAGGGGGTGGAAAACATATGTCATGGAGACCAGAGTTCTTTGACTGGCTGACCTACCAACTCATCATGGTGGAGGATTATCCATATACCGATACTGATTTCAGGGGTGATCCAGATCTTCCACTTCTGAAATGGGACAACTAGGACGAGGACAAAGGTCAAAGCTCATTTTTTGTATTTTTATGAGTATTACAATTTTTTTGGCTTATTTATATATGTGTTCTGATATTTTCTCATGTGTTTTAGATGTTGAACAAGAGAGACCCATGGGGATGTCTCTGATAGCTCGAAGGATACAAAAAGAGTTTGAAGTGGCCCCTCATGGTGAGGGAGGTGATAACGAGGAAGAAATTTCACGTAACCTGGAGGTACTCATGAGTGCAATCCCAGAGTACGTGATATTTGAAGACATTCATCGGGCTTACCAGCAGTACTCTGCGTTGGTTTCCAACCGCATTCATCGTACAGGAAGTGGCATGCTATCATGAGCATCATGTTGATTATAATCCTAGGTTTTACTTTTTCATTTTTTGAGAGACATGACATCTCAGGATACAGTAACTGGAACACATACATATTTTTTGAACTATGATGTACAAGCTGATGCAAACAAGCGATATTTTCCTATCTGAATCTTACTATGTAATGATGATTGCTTTTACAAATTCTGCAAATGTCTATCTAAAACAAGATTAGCTACTGCATCAATTAATGTATTCATTCTTCTGGGAATATGATGATATGTAATATAATCAAAATTTATTTCTAAAAAATGAACATGTAAATACATCCTTAAAATCTGAGGGTTTCTAACAGAATAATGCCCATTGAGCTAGAGAACAACAAGCTGAGAGTCTCGGTTTACAATTAATTCACGAATGTGAAGGGAAATAACTTCAATTACAAGTTTGACAACTACACTATATTTAGTGCCATTGTTAGTTGTAAATCCTAGAAAAATGCCTTGAAGGTCTACTAACTCACCGTTAGGATCATAAATTACCCAAGCCGTGTAGGATAGGTTTCGGGTACTGCAGGAGGCACTGTCAGCGAAACTGACATAAGGAGTGATAGAATTTTTCACATTAAGAAAAGACATAATAAGCAGTAAAAACATATCTCAAACCACACCAAGCCAAAAACGTACAAAAATGAAAAGGCACACTTATGTACAGAAGAAATACACGAGAAAAATCATGCATAGGGGCTGATCCAGGAGATTTCCTTCATATTCAATAATCTCATAGGCCCCTTTTTGCAAAACATGTTTAACGATGTAGGTTCCATGCCACATGGGTTCGAATTTACCTACCCCCAGCTTATCATGGGCTTGGTCATACAAGAGGACTAAGTCTCCTTCTACGAAGTTACGAGGGGAAACTATCTAGTCAAAGTGGTCTTTGACCCACATTTTTTGTGCTTCTATGACTAGAGAAGCAAAAAGGCGAGTTTCATCAAGCCTCTCCAAATATACAGGACGTTCTTCCTCTGGCGACGTATTCAAAAGTAATTTGACAACTAACTTGAGTGAAGAAATTTCACATTCAATCGGAAGGGTAGCTTCCAGACCATAAACAAGTTGAAATGGTGTGAATCTAATTGCATCCTTCACTGAGGTTCGGTAAGCCCAGAGAGATGAGAACAACATGAGATGCCAATTGGACTTGTGCATCCCAATAGTACGTTGAAGCATAGTGACTAACAATTTGTTCATGGTTTCGACCTGACCATTAGCCTGGGGGTAGTACGAAATTGAGCTATCATGACATATACCCAACTGAGTAGTCATCTCATCCATCATATAATGGTGAAAATTGGAGCCATGGTCAGTGGTAATGGCTTGAGGGACTCAAAACCTGGCAATCACATTATTGAAGAGAAATTGGGCGGCCTTATTACCGTCATTTGTTAATGTAGTAATTTCTTCGGCCCATTTGGTGAAGTAGTTGATGGCTATAATAATATAAGCATGCCCCCTAGACGAGCAAGGGTTACATGTCATAAAATATATTCCCCACCTCACAAAAGGACCAATGGTAATGACTAGATCGAGGTGAGTGGGTGGCGTGCGCATCTTACGCTGGTAGATCTAGCACTCATGGCATTTATGGACAACGAGGATACATTATTTGAAAATGGTAGGCTAGAAATACCTGGCACGAAGAATTTTTTGAGCAGTAGCATACCCATACATGTGCCCACCACATGCACCAGAATGGCAGTAATTTTTAAATTTTTCATCTTCCTTGAGGGTTAGACACCAACGAAGGAAAAAATCAGCTCTGATGTGGTATAAAATATCTCTAACTATGAAATAGGGTTTCGAATGATGACGGATACGTCGATGAGCATATTTTGTCAACTCGGACTGGAAAGTAGAAGTCTGGAGATAAACGATGATATCACCGTACCATGGATCGAGGGTGCTATTCAGAAAAATATTATCATCTGGAATACGTTCCTCAAAATTGGAAGGAGCAGAGACAGAGGGTAAGGAGTATATCAATTCAGAAAAAACCAACAATTTCTTTGTTTAGGTGGTAGTGAACTCCAAATTGAACTCTTGGAGGATAACTATCCACATAGAGTACTTTCCCCCCATCAATTTTTATGCATAATTATGATCTATAAATAAATAAAATTCCCTAAGTGTGGTGCTAGGCACTTAGAAAAATAGAAAAAAGACTTTGATATCACTTTCTCTAAAATAATCAAATACACATAATGATGAAATAACCAACTTGTGATCCAAGAACTTCTCCTTATCCTTCTGTCATTCTTGTTTTCGCTCTCAATCCAACTCAGATCACGAGATCCATTCCTGCAAACACAAACAAAGGAGAAAAAAACAACATGCATATACAGATCTCTACTTATCTTAATCACTCAAATTGATTAGATATGAAATATATATCATTCAAGGATCCATTTCATAAGAAATAGAAACATATATATAAATATATATGGGAAAATTAACAACAATATTTTTTAAATATTAGAAGGGGGAGGTTACAACCAATTGTCGATTTGCTACCACCAGCTCCAGCTTCATCCCAACCTCATCACCTCCAACATCACACCAGCAGCATATCAATACTTTAACTCTCTCAAATGACAATCCAACAAAATTTCTTTACCAAAATTCTTCCTTCCCTAGTACTAGGATCTGTGCTCAATTTATAGGGAAACTCATGGTAGTTTCTCAATGAATGAGTTTCTAATAATAGGAAAGACATGTTCCCAAGTTCAGAGGTGTTAGATGGACACTTGGATTCAAATTTTGACACATATGGACTCTTCTAGAAGCCACTGGCCATGTGGAGATCCTCGGAACAATGAGAATTCGGCTCCCAAGTGACCAACACACTCTTGAATGTTGAGAAGTGCATTGCAATGCACCCTTGAATGGAGGATGTTGCATATGTAATGCAGTTAGTCCTTTTAGAAGTAGCATTGATGAGTTCATAAGTGATATAACATATACCTAAAACCTTGGAAATCTCACAATATAATCCATGAATGAATTGTTCTTCTCTTAGGGCATATAGCGGCTGGAATTTAAGGGGATGATAGACCCTATTTCATTGGTCCTGGAGATGATGTCCAGTTTGACCTGGTCATGGGGGATGATGCCCAAACTGACCTGTAATAGTTTCCCCCTAAAGCATGAAGTCATAATAATAATAATATATTTGAATGAGATGCTTTACAATGGGATGAGATGTAACTGAAGTGGAGTGGAAACCTGCATTAATCTTACAATAAATTACATATGGCCAACTATGTTGTTTCTTTCACTATTTGATTATGATGTTTTTCTGTTCAAATCTCGATTTCACCTAATTCTGTTTTGATTTTTTGGTTACGGGAGTGACTTCTCGATGCACGCTCTGCGATTTGGTTATGATATTTTTTATTTTCACATGTGTGGGTCAATCATGAAAGTTTATTCGACCATAAACCCTCGAGGAGAACTATATATGTAGAGATTTCACAGATGCAAGAAAGGTTCTAAATTTTGGATAATTTTTGTTGTAGTTCTGTATGACTGTGCTCTTTATGCTCTAAGACACATATTCGGGAGATATTTTTGAACATAATATGATGTACAATGTTGTTTATTTAGATTCCATATGGAGAAATGAGTAGTATGTATCTTTATTCTCTTTTTTATCAGTCATCTCATATTTATTTATGATCAACTTTCAATGTTCTACTACTTTGATAAGTCATGTAAAGTAGTTGCTGGTGGTATGCATTTTTATTCATGAATTCGTGTATGAATAACGCTCATGTGTCAAAAATTTTGTGCCACCTTAATTCACGCTCCACGAATCTCTATTGTTGGTCACATTCCACTTACACCCGCTTCCTCTGAGTTCACGGGAGACAGATTCTTAAGAATTTTAAGCCTGTCTCTCGCGGGTTCCTCCTCTGTTCCTTCTCAACACCTCTGCATATTTTGAAAGCCTCTTCTCATTTTTTCATACTTGGCCCATTTTAAAAGCCACCGAGCCATACAACCTCCCGAGCCCTCTTGCAATATAGGGTAATTCACATCAATCAAAATCCAAAGTCTTCATCATTACTCAACCACCACAATCATTATCCTCTTAATCCATATTTAGTCAGAGGCACCCCCTAAAATTTTCTACATCTAACCTCTGATTTCAAGATGTCCTAGGCACTGGTTTGCAACTCAAGTTTGTCTCTAGGAGCTAAAAAATATTTTTGGCACTATTTTCAGGGATATGAATGAAGAAATATTTTTCCTGGGAGGCGACATAAATTCCACTCTCCAGACAGGTGAGGAGGAAGAGTTGGGAGTTGTGTATTCCTCACCTTAGAGACTCAATTGTAAAATAGTCCTAATCATAAGTAATAATGGCTTTCACTAGGCCTCACACCATATTAAAATCCACCATCTACCCCCACCTCTAAATCATATGGCTGTGGCAAGTTTCCTTTTGAAAAAGTATGCCCCCCTTGGCCCTTCCTCAACCTCTAAATGATATGCCACAAGATTATCTCAAGCTCCTGCCTTGGTTCACCGGGGAAGATAATAATCCGGTGCAGATACATATTGAAAACTTCTATGATTTTTCTGGGAATTCAAATGTAGAGCACTTAGATTTGGTGTTAAGGCTTTTCGTCCAATCCTTGGATGGAGAAGCCTAGAAGTGGTTCAAGTCTCTAGCTGATAACAAAGCCCACACTTGGGAAGAAATGGATAATTTATTCACATTGAAATGGGGAGAAAAGAGGGACCATGGATAGGTTCTCACCAAGTTCAATTCTCTAAAGAAGAGACACAATGATGATGTAACAAAATTCATAAAGAGGTTCAATAAGCTCTATAATAATCTTCTTGCTGAAATAAATCCTCCCCAAGCAACTACTAAGGTGGTCTTCGTAGGAGCTTCTGAACTGGAGTTTGGGTTCACAATAAGATAAAGAAAATCCACATCTCTGGATCAGATCCATACTGACACATTGGAGGTAGAAGCAAAATTTTATTCTACTAGTAAATTCAAGGGAAAGAAAGAACATGAAGCCAAAAGAAAGAACAAGGAGGAGGCTTCTATTTCAAATCAGGAAAGGTAATCACAAGAGTATAGAATTGAAGAAATGAATAAGTTAATAAAGAACCTTTCCAATAAGTTGATTAAGCTTAAATTGGAGGCCAAAAATTCCCCTCCTTGTCCCAACCAAATGATTCCTAAATGAGGTTTTAATCCTCAGTATCGGAAGCCCCTTCTACAGTTGTTGCAGCAGGATAGGAAGGAACAAAAAATACCACATTCAACCTCCTCTATAATTTGAGGGAGAAGTGGAGGGATGAGCTGAGGAAGTCACAAACAGTTAGGAGAATCAATTCCTCGCTTACTCTAATGATGAGGAGAGTGAACACATCCTATAAGAGAAGCAAGAAGATAAGGAAGTCCCTCTAGAATATCAAGATATTGAAAATTACTGTAGACAGTTCATGGATTTCATGCAGGCTCAAATACACAAGAATTATGACCTCAGGTCCTCTAGGAAGAGAGCTTGAGTTCAAGAACAAAATGAAGAGTCAATATCAAGAGAAAAAACCCCTCCTAGTCGTGCTAGTAAAGGGAGGAATCCATTAGAAGAGTCAACCCCTCATAAGGAAATTGAATCCACTTTCACAAAGTAAGAAGATAATCCTCCCAAAAATGAGAATTCGCCATCTACAACTTTGAACCTGCTCGACCATCCTAAAGAATAGTCCAAAGAAGCTATTAGAGAAAGAGCGCCCACAAAATTTAACCTCCAGAAAGAATTAGAGAAATTCAAGATCTCGGTTCCCCTGATTGAGCTCCTGAAACAACCTTCATACAAAGCTCAGGTTTCCCAATTTATGAAACCCCATGGTGTAAGCCCTCTGCCTGACAACCTAAATCTCCAAGAAGAACGACCCACAGTGGTTTTTGGACCTCATGTAGAAAACTAGTTCCTAGCCTATTCCAAAGAAGAGGGAGGTGATATTACCCTCCATGAAGAAGGGGAAGAGCTAGAGTGTTTCCCAGAGGACAACACTAAAAATCAATAGCAGCCTGGTGATCCAGAAACATAGGAAACATAGCTTAAGTTTCTAGATCCACAAGAAAATCTTCAGCAAGCAGTGTTTCCATCAAAGATTAAATACCAATTAGATTTGCATGATGAATACCATCCCTCAATTTCTCTTTTCGGTTTAATCTTATCTCAATTTACAGCTCTTGAAGAAAATCATAAGAGTTCTCAATCATTAATTTCTTTCTTGGATGTTAATGAAGTAGTACAACAGATCATTGCAAATCATGTTCCTTCACTCGAAATTAACAAGAGTTTTCAGCTCCCTTGCAAGCTTCTGTATGACAAAGAGAATGATAATGCACGCTCATATCACTTGACTATCGTGGATAATGAGGAAAAGAAATTGGTTCCCTTACTGTTTGAAGAGAATCAATTTCAACACACAAGCAAAGCAACAATTTGGAATGGGGTTTGTTTTCCTGTTACAAATATTATAGAAGATATTATCTTGCATGTTTACCATGATCCTTTAGTTGGTGTATCGTAGTCATAAGTAAAGGAAGAAGATGATGTATGTATCAGGATGTTCGTCCTACCATGCCAAGGTAAAGTTAAAAATTGGTTTGAGAACCTTCCAGCTGCTAGCATGAGAAATTTTCATTAGTTCATGTAAGTTTTCCTAGGTTGATGGGTAATCATAGGAAATGTGTTTCTTATCTTAGAAGAGTATGAACATTTAAAAAGAAAACCAGGGGAGACAATAATTTTTTTTTTTAGGCAGGTTCAATAAGGTGTATCATTCAATGCCTGCTGATAAAAGGCCACCCCAAGGAGTAGCTCCCTTGTACTACCCAGATGCCTTTAATCCAGAGATGGCATTCCAAGTAAGAGAAAGGGACATTGCAACCCTTGAAGAAATGAAAAATATTGTACTTGATGTGGATGTGAACCGGTTGAAAAACGATGCAAAGTTTAAAACAGAGGAAGAATTGATCTAGTTTGATTCTCTACCTTTATGCTTTAATTCATCTCAGATTGTGAAAGGGAATCTTGGTCACATTTTTGTTGATAATCACATGAGAAATCATGAGATGTCAGTATAACCAAAAATACAATCATCTAAAGCACTTCATGACCCAATAGCTAATACGTTGGATGGTTGGAGTTTTCAAAGTTAGTTTTCATGCACACGTAATAATTTCAAAAGCTGCTATGATATGGATATGATCAGATGGTCTGCCCTATTATCTGGTTCAGTAGAAGTATCGATACAAAATTCATCAAATAAAATTAAAATATGTTCCGAGTTGTTTAAAGACATGAGGAACACATGTGTAGTACCAAGTTATGAGGTTGGATCGATTGGGTCAACATATTCAGAAATAGGTCAAGTGTATCTTGATCTAGTGGCTATCTATATTGAGAAATTATTCATCACAAAGCCACCATACATTTCCAACATTTTTGTTGTTTTTCAGGTTTACCAAGCTCCTTGCAATGAATATCAGGCTGGGAATTTCTATCAAATACCATTAACACGTGTTAGCCACCTATAAAAATTTGTCATACCAAATGGTGGTTAAATCATTTTTAGCCTTCAAGAAATAGTTTCTTTTGAAAACCTATCATATTTTGAAGTCTTATGATTTTATTTTCTCTTTGATTTAATATTCACTGTTGTTCCATTATTACTCCTAAGGTATCTGTTGTTTACCAAAAGAAAAAATGCTTATGAGGCTCCATTTTCCATCATTTTCACTCCTCCTTTCACTCATAAGACAATTCCATTTTCATCCTTATTTCCTCCATAAAAATCCTCCATGAACCTACATCTAACCTTATAAATCATCAAAAACCCCCTTTTTAAAGCCTTTTATTCCCCCTTGTTTAGTTTTAAAATCCTCCCTTTAGCCTATCAGAACCCTCAGTTTGGCTTAAAAAACACTGTTTTTTGGCTTAAAAACCCTTTTCTGCACATAAAGGTCTTAAGCCCTTGAGGGCTTATTTCTTTTAGCACTCTACCTTCACATGACCCAGAGCCCTGCAATCAGGCACTAAAGATCTTAAAACCTCTTCCAGAACCTTATTTTCCTTTGTTTTTCATAAACCCGATGTTATGATTTATAATAAATCTGGGCCATCGATCTCTACAGATCAATGGCCATTGGCTCATCGCATCGCAAGTCCGCATGGGTCCTTCCTTTTCCATGTCTTTCAAAGTTCCGATGTGTTCCCTCACAACAAACCTCAGTCGTTGATCCACCTTCATCCGATGTTCTGGATCTCATCACATCGCACCCATCCATCATGTTGCTCTTCGCCTATGTGTTCCCCAATTTAATCTGGACTATTAATCATTCCTCTGATCCGACGGTCAGTACACCATCACATCGCAAATTTTCACTTTTCCTTCCCTCCTCTAATGTCGATCCTCCGATTTCATCTTAGCTGTCGAATCCACAAGAACCAATGGCTAAGATTCAATCGCGCTCCGCCCATAGCCCTCCACCATCGCACCCGCTGATTTGATCCTAACCGTTGATCTCTCTTAGATCGAACAGTCTGTGCTTAATTGCATCGGCACATTTCATCGCCACTTTGCCATTTCCTCCCTTCGATGCGATTCTATGATGAAATCTCCACCGTTGATCTTCTTGGATCTGACGGCTCCGATTGAACCATCTTCTCCACCCAATCGCCTTCCCTTATTTTCCATTTTAACATAACCCGCCCCTATGTTCAATCCTGACCATCCGTTCTATAGATCCAATGGCCAGGATCTATCCCGACCTTTTAAACATCCCGACAACCCATCCGCTCCCCTTTAATTCTTGACCATCCGTTCCAAAGATCCAACGGTCAGGATCTAAACCATCGTTCACCTCGTGACAAGCCACCTTACATCACTACCGAGCCCCACCATATGTTTCGCCCACACACGTTGATGCCTATTGCGTGCAACCCGCTCCATCCGATCTGACCCTCCAGATCTGACGGTCACTATGCGATATCGCTTTTTTTCTGCGCCCAAGAGTTAACGTCTCAAAAAAATGAGAAATGGGCGGTATTGGGAGGGACACTTGTTAGCAGGTGTATGGTATCATGTTTTTTTTGGAAATACCACCTACCCCCTAAATATTTTGTGAAAATTGCTGCCGGATTTCTGCGATACCGCTGCCCTCCTCAACCTCATTTTCACTTTTAATCTCAGCCGTTGATCTCTAAGATCAAACGACCCATGTTATATCCCAGCCCCATTCATTTTCCATTTGTCTATGCTCCCAAATTCTCCCTCGAAAGATCTCCACCATCGATCCCTCAGATTGGATAGTCTTGTTTTAATCTCACCCCCCATCCATGTCCCAACTAACTTACACCCAAAACATTTCTCCGAGTAATCTCGGCCGTTGATTTCTATAATCCAAAATTCCACGTTCGCTGTCGTGCCCAAACTCCTTTTTCACCTGGTTGGCTGTTATGCCAGGATTTTCCTCCCTTTTTCTACTGCATCCACGTTCTTCCTCACTGCTCCTCTGCCCTCACGAGCCTCTGAAGCAGTCTTAACCAAATTCTGTAGGAATTTATCATGAATTTGTGTGTTTTTGTAGGGTTTTAACCAATGCTTTCTCTGTGTTTTTCCACAGTCACAGACAGGTGAAAAAAAGGCTCGGAGTGATGATTCTATGCCTTAATCATTGAAGGAAAGGATCTGTAGGGTATGAAATCCAAGTTTAAAACATCTGGATCATGATCCAGGGTTTAACAGAAGCCCTCCAATAGTAGAAAGCCACATATGTAAACAAAGAAAATAAAGTGTATCAGTAATGAATATTCAATGTTAAAGGGTGATTAAAGCCAAAGCCTGAAGATCAGGTTCTAATCCATAGATCAAAGGATAAAGACAATGTTAAAGAATGAAGACCTCAAAACAAGGATCAAAGGCTAGTTAAGCGTAAAACACATAACGAAAGCAAATTAAAAGTGTTTTAGGGTTAAACAGAGAAATATCGGTAAACAAGCCTCCTCTGTCACATCAAAGGCTAAATATCCTTTCAACTACCAAAGCGCCACCTATAACTTCAATTAATCAAAAGAAGGCATAGTTATTGCCTTAGTTAGTGATATTTTGTTTAAAGCGGCTAGAGTTATTACCATCCTGCCTAAAGAGTTTTAAAGTCAACAAAATCAGCTAAGTGGCTAAAATACTTAATGAAAACCAATTAATATAGAGAAAATATCAGGAAAATTCTCTATTGAGCCCCTCAAAGGCTGAGAAGCATTAACTTGTATTAATTGAACCTAAAGATCTTTCTGTCATCCCACCTCATTTTTCTTCTATAAATACTGTTGTAGAAGATTGTATAGAGGTTGGTCTCTGGATATCTATTGCATGTAAATAGTTTTCTAAAGTTGTTGTAGCCCCGTTTTTAATTGGATATACATAAGCTGAGATGAGAAGTTTGAAGCTGTAGAGACCCACTGGACTTGATGATTGTAACTGGTTTGAACATCAAATACAAGCTGATTTATGGGATCCTTGTCTATGTCAATGGTGATGTGTTTCTTATTGTAAATTGTTATTTTCTTTTTGTTTCCATTCTGTCCACTTTTCTCTAATAAAGAACAAAAAATATAGAGCTAGGATTTACTCTTTAAAGTACCCTACTCTCACTGATAAGCTTTATCTTTATGTTTTCCTCCTTTGTGTATTTAAGAATGATTTAATATAGTCCAAGAAGTTAAGAAATGTTGGTGTTCCCACGTCTTACTGTCTAAACTTTAAACATTGTTCTTGAATGATATTTTTATTACAAGCTAAGTAGAGTTGGACTAGGAAAGTTTATGGTTTGCCCTGTCTTCTATTTTTTTATCCAAAGGTTGTTTGAAAGTTTTCCCTAAGAGTATGTTAAAAGCAAGCTAGGTTCAAAGTACTTACCTGATCTTAGACTACTTTTTATGTTTATCATGAATTTTTTCCTTTTGAATACGCTGAAAGCAGGTTAAGTTAAATTTCTTTACTTGATATTAAGCTATTCTAAGTGTTTTAAATGTTTTCTATTGAAATTACATCAAAATCAGGATAGTTTCAAAGTACTTACCTAATCTTAGACTAATTTTATGTCTTTTCTTAAGTGCATGCCAAAAGCGGGATAGTTTCAAAGTACTTACTTGATCTTAGGCTGTTATTTTTTCTTCATTTGTTTGATTCCCTTCACTTCATTTCTTATTGTTCCATTCCATAAAATCAACGTAAAGAGATCCTTTGACATAGATGACTTGCCCCATGGACCACTCTTGAACCTTTTTGTTTCAATTAAATCCTCTTATGACTCCATAGCCCAATGGATTGAAGCTGCTCCTTGCCTATCTTATTAGCTGAACCATTCTTTCACCCACTTACACCTTCACCCTTCATTTAAACTTCCTTCACCTTCATCATACCCTTGCCCAACTAAAACCAAACAAAAAACCCTTGTTCTTAATAACTAGCCTAATATCACACCAAAAGCCTTTAAAAGATAAATCAATCTTTGCACTTATAGAGAGATCCCTCTCTGGATTCAGGAGGGCTAGATCCTAGAATCCCAAAGAGGTTCATATGAAGGCTTTTCAGTTTTTATTTTCCAATCTTGCAAATTACAGAGACCCTAACAACAGGTTTGTTCCTGAGTTTGGTGAAAACAGTGTAAATTTTTTTATTAGAGCAGTTGCTTGCTTGGTTACACTGGCATTATTGTATCATTTAGAATAGTAGTAATTCCAGCAGATTATGGAAGGTAGGTATGCAAATAAGCTCAGTGCTATGAGCATCTTTCCAGTTTTAGTTTCAGATTTCTTTTCATTTTTCAGTTCAAGTGTGTTTCATATTTCAGTTTCAGCATGGTTCAGATTTCAACATTCAAGATTTTCAAGGTGCAGCAATGATTTCCGTTTTGATAGTTTGTAGTGCAAAACTCAGTTGTAGTTTCATTTCAGATTTAAAATATGCATTTGTGACTCCATGCACCATATAACACACATAAATTTAGGTCTGTAGGTTTGCAACACACTTAGAACAACACGTTTTCCCCAGATGGAGCCAATGTTGGCCTGTGACCGCACACAAGGCGGAGAAGTGACCCCTATAAGAAAATCACAGGGATGAGGTGTGAATGGTTAAGTTGAAGGCCAAGCACTTTAAGCATAGGTCAGATAGACACCCTCTAGTCAAAAGAGGAAAGATCCCTTACCTACTTACCTTTTTGTATTTCCAACTACATTACACTTACACTTTTGTTAACTCCACCTGCACTATTTCCCCGATTATGATATAAATGGGACCTACCCTTTCCACCATGTCACCTCTCCACTCATCGCATATCGCACTTCTCATCGTTTCATTATTGTTACCATTTCACTCCTTCAAAAAACTATTGATTGTGATTTTGCGGGTGTCCCCAACTCTGTCATGCCACATCACCTCTCTACTCATTGCACGTCGCACTTTCCAACTCTTAACCTTTACCCCCCATTCCTCATAATATCAAACTCCCGATTCCATGATTTCAATTTCTGATATGGGTTTGGGCCCCACCTCCATCATTCCACATCACCTCTCCTCTCATCACACATCGTACTTCGTAACTCTTAACCTTTACCCCCCATTCCTCATAATAGAAAACTCTTGATTCCTCGATTGCAATTTGCGATATGAGTTTGGGCCCCACCTCCATCATGGCACGTAACCTCTACTCGCATCACACATCGCACTTTTCAACTCTTAACCTTTACCCCTCATTCCTCATAATATCAAACTCTCGATTCCCCAATCACGATTTGCGATATGAGTTTGGGCCCCACCTCCATCATGCCACGTCAACTTTCTAACCATCGCACATCACACTTCACAACTATTAACCTTTACCCCTCATTAATCATGATAGAAAACTCCCAATTCCCTGATTATGATTTGAGATATGAGTTTGGGCCCCACCTCCGTCATGCCATGTCACCCCTCCTCTCATCGCACTTTTCATTTCTTAACCTTTTGTAATATCCCAAAATAGGGAAAATCTACAATGTTAGGAATATCTTATAGTATTCCCAAATTGGAGATCCAGCAATACATGAAAAAAATATTGTAAACAAAACAAATATGATCATGACATGAGAGATAACAATATTCAGCCATCATTCTATTAATGGATTAGCAGAAATGTAGAAAATATCATGAGGGATATGCCACTCAAGCCATAAGAACAAGTCTCCAATGATCAAAACAATAGATACATGAGATGTTGCAACTATATAGAATGTCAGAGAGCAGCTACTGTGCAGTATATATTAGTGTAGATGCTGCTATGGATGTATATACATGAAATATGGCTGATAGAAACAAAATAAATTCTTAGAAATTAATATATGGGCTCCACTACAAGATTTATAGCCAACCCAGAAAGGATTGCTAGAAATACCGAAAAACATACAATGTGACAAATAAACTTGGGGTTAATGTGCCACTGGAAACTGGATCTGATGTACAATGAGGCTACGATAGATCTGAAATATTGATGTCCTCCTCCAATGGTATTTCTGATTAGAAATTTGATCCTTCTACTCATAAATAGATCCTCCCAATGAGCTCAATGATCCCTCCCGGAAAATGCCTCCAAAAATAATGTAGTTCAGGATGGTGACTACACTGTGAGGGATAGTAGATGATTGGCCTAATTTCAAATATGTATAAATATTTCTGGGATTCCTTCTTACTGATCCTACAATGAATAGACAAGCCCTTCACTGAAAAACAAGCCCAGAAATGACTCTAAGAGATCCTCCTTTGCTATACCCTCCAACACAACCCAGCTCTAAACAGAAACTGCGTTGTAGCTGAAGGAGGTAGCTTGGCCAGAATATTGAAATGAGGAAATTTAGCCCAAATAACCTCTCCTTCCCTGAGGATGAGGTATTTATTCCTAATCAAGAACACCCTTGTGCTAAATAGCACTGCAACCCTGCTAAACAACAAGAGGAAGCAAAGTCTCAACAGACGAAAGCAAATAATAATCCAAAACGTCAATAAAAATGGCTGCCTTCCTCTCCATATATATCAAGTGAACCTCTCCACATTGGGTCCCATCCATATTTTCAACCAAGCTCATGCAACTTGTCCTCCATTAAAACTGCCCAGTCCATCAAGGAGATACAATGTATCTAGACAGTGCATGTGGACTTAGTCAAAGATGACTGAATCACATGATCCAATCCTATTCACACCCATAGGTGCTCAATACAGTGCTTATTCTTCCTCTTTTCAAATGAGGAATGTTATTCTTCCTTATAAAGAGGTTAATGGGCCTCCCTACCCATTGTATTCATCTACCTATAGATAATGCTAGCTATAATGTTCCTTTTAGCTTGAGGCTAAAATTTGGGAACATTACAGTCCTCCCCTCCAAAATGTTGCTTGTCCTCAAGAAAATATATAGGGAGAGAAAAATTCCTCCCCTTTTCCTCTTGTGGCCTCCTCATCAATAGTCCCTACCAATGCTTAAGATAATCTGCAACAAATATGCCCTCCAATGTCTCCTTCCGAAGATGCATAAACAAATGGCTCACATCATGAAAAGGTGGAAGGTATAAGTGGAAACCTTCTTGCTGTAATATTTCCTCCTCAAGGTGGGAGTGATGATACACATGGGAAATCTCATTCCAAATGAGTGACTTTCTCACCCATGCTATCATGCAAATGAAATGAGCTATTCTAGGTAGCTCATCAAAGAAATCTGCAACCCCGGGTTTATGAAATGTGTTGGGGCTGAATGGAGAGTTTATGTTTTCCCATCCAAGTAGTTTCTCTCTCCATTTATGGTAAGTATGGTGTGGTTGCTGATATTGGGCTGAAATTTCATGGCCTTAAAAAATGGCCCAAGCTACCCCACAAGATAAGTCAACCATGAAGTTCCTCCTCCAAGAACGCAAGTCCTCCCAATGGCTCCTCCTATATGAAGGAAATAGGTGTAATGTGGAAATCATGGTGTGCCCACTGTTTCTCCTGAAACATACCACATGTAAAATAGGGAGAATCATACTCCCAATGGGCATCTCCAACTCATATCCTAGTCTCCAAACAAAGCTTCCCATGAACATAAAATTATTAGCAATACATGGAAGCAAAAACCAATAAAAACAAGTTGCCATGTGACAACTGGAAAGGGGATCATAGTTCCTCACATGGAACCAGCGTAGTGCATCCCATGCCTGCCTCAAGAAAAAGTACAACAAGTGCTTCTCCAGCCACTTGTTTGTTGCCACTGTCATCTCATAAGATGGAATCATGAATATACAATTTGGTGCCAATGGTGCACACCAAGAATCATGTGGCTTCCCCCACAAACCACCAAGTAAATAGCCAATTCTAATGCTACAAGTGGCTCTAAGTACATCATCATAAAATATGCAAGAAGGAACAATCCTTATTGGTACAACATGTTGCTCATATAAAGAAAAGAAGTACAAAACATATGAAATTGTACATCCTCCATCATGTACTTGAGACCTTGAGCTCAAATGGCTCAATTGGAAATTTTCCCTCACCTCCAAAGAGTAGGGAAGTGGTTGTGACCTTGTCTCTATCACCATCTGGGCTATGCATCTCTCCATATGCTAAAATATGTAATGTTGGATGCCCTCTCAAGTTAACTCCTCTGCCAAAGAACAATATGCATCATAATGCATGGAAATAAGGTTCTCATGTGCTATATGAAGCAGCTTCTCCTTGAGCTTAGATGCTCCAGTCAAGAAGAATCTACCATAAGGATAGATGAACACATCATCCACCATATAATCATCATCTCTATTCAGTTTATCAAGAATCATACATTCACCTAGATCCTTGGAGTACTCTACCAAGAGTTGAGATCTCCAATATGGATCAATCCTCCCAAGAGACAACGCTGGTGATCTGGCATGTGAAGCTCTCCTCATGCTGCTGCCTGCTACTTTAACATCCCCCATGAAAAATTCTCCCTCCAAACTCTTCACATCTCCAAAATATAAGAGTGGTGAACCCAAAGACAAGATGTCTCTCATCAACTCTAGGTCTAGTGGCCTCCCAGGTGGAATGCGTCCATGTAGTGAGAGATCAAAATCTGAAGTGGACTATATATATGAGTGGACTTAGTTGTCCCTCTCTTCACTGCACAGTTCAGTCCCCTTCTTATGTGTAGAAACCTCCCGAAATAGATAAGGGTGAATGCTCATCATCCCTTGATGTTGATCCTTCTCCTCTTCTTCCATATATGATAATTCCTCATCCTCAATGAGAGTCCCTTGATCTTGGTCATCTCTTGAAGGAGGAGACTCCATGTCTTCACAAATAGAAGAGGGCTCTTCAAGAAGTGGGGATCTTTCCCTTGGAAAACTACCATGCATGTTTTTATCCCCTTTAAAAATATGGAGTGGATTTGGTTTAATAAGTCTCTCCAACTCATGCAAAGTGTTTGAGTTTTTGTTTTTAACAAATGATGGTTCACAATTTTTTCTATCAAATATTCTCACCGATTCCTTAGTGAACCCAACATAAGTTTTTACATTTGCATGAAAAAATGAAGTAGAACCATTAAACCACCAATCATGGGCCATACCTTTGAGGTGCAGCACTGCTACTCTGATGGCCTCCTTCTCTGAAACTTGGTGTAGATGGAAATGGGAATCTAGCTCTTCTACTAAAGCGCTAGCTGTGCACTCTGCTGATCCATCAAAGTGAGATAGGAAGACTCTACCTCTCTTGCTTCTTTTGTGGCTACTGGATCTTGCCTCCTTGATTTTTCAAAACCCTTGGAATTCCAAGTTCTCCTTGAATCTCCATGATTGATATTTATACTCCTAAAGATAGTCACTCAAGGTCTCCTCCCTTGGTGCATCTCCTTCCTCCATCCTTCTTGCAGTAAATGTGGGAAATAGACTGCGCTGTGGATTTGCATGTGTGGCTGAATGATCACACCCATAATTTGAATAGCTAGGGCCTTCTTCAAAACCTCTCATAAATATTCTATGCTCCTCCCCTTTCATCTCCTTGAGATCTTCTTTGATACTCTTCATATCTTGGAAAAGAAGCAGGGAGATCCTCTCTTCCTTCATTCCTCCAAATAATGGAGTCATGCTTTTGTTTCTTCTGCACAACTTCTCCTTTCCATGAGAAGCTTCTCCTTCTAATGGCATAATATCTTGGATGCATATGCTAAGTCAAGATTATGCTCTGATACAACTGTAATATCCCAAAATAGGGAAAATCTACAATGTTAAGAATATCTTATAGTATTCCCAAATTGGAGATCTTGTTAGAAAATTAAATATTACAGAGCAATGAAACACATAAAATATGCAGAAAACAAAAGCATACAAAACACATAAAACCAGAGAGACACAGATATACGTGGTTCACCTAGTTTGGGCTACGTCCACCCCGAACAGCCAGTCCTTCCTTTCTATTATCTAACAAAGATGAAGAGACACAACGTACATAAGATCCATTGTAATATCCTCTATTCTCTCTCACAGTCTCCCTCTATATTTCTTGCTCTGAGAATACACATGCCATACACCACTGCAATACAATACCCTCATAAAAGCGAGGGGTTTCCTTCTAGGGCAAAAAACCCTAAACAAAACATAACTTCTACCGTCAACTCATCGGCCTAATGAACGACCCAGATTGACTAGAAATTACTATACTTTTACAGGGAAATTTTACATTTGTTCTTAGCTTCGGGGGCGCTTCCCCTAAAACCCCCTGCCAGGGGGGGCTTCATAAATTCACATTCGCCCCCCCTGGACCCCCCAGGCAGCGTTTACGGGCGGTGTTTCCACCCCATTAAGGTACATGGGTCCAACGCCGTGATACAAAATAAACAAGATAATCAGGCTCCACACCCAACAATCTCCCACTTGGAGACTGATTGTAGCAACTGCACCGCTGCTTCATTTTTTGGACAATGACTCCTCTTTGGACCTGGTTGTTTCTCATCTTCATTTTCATCCTTAAAGACCAATTGAAACTGAGCATAATCTTAGTTTCTCCCTGGTTACAACTTTTGTTAGCATATCTGCAGGATTCTGGCTAGTGTGTATCTTTTCTAGCTTCAACTGTCCATCTTCCAATACTGACTGTATGAAATGGTACTTGAGCTATATGTGTTTAGTCCTGGAATTAAATGTTGAGTTATTTGCAAGATGAATGGCACTTTAGCTATCACTGTATAACATGCCCATATCATGCTTCTTACCCAATTCATCCATAAACCTTTGTAACCAAATCATTTCTTTACTAGCCTCTGTAGCAAAAACATACTCTGTTGCTATTGTTGAAAGTGCAACAACACTTTGGATTTTTGAAACCCAACTGACAGCTGTTCCACCTACAGTAAATACATACCCTGTAGTCCTCCTCCTATTATCTCTATCACTTGCCATATCTGCATCAACATATCCCTGTAGAGAAATGTTTGAACCACCAAAGCATAATGCTTGATTTGTGGTACCTCTCAAATATCTAAGAATCAATTTTACTACCATCCAATGTTCTTCTCCTGGATTGTTCATGTACCTTCTTACAACTCCCACTGCATGTGCAATATCGGGCCTTGTGCATACCATTGCATAAATTAAGCTTCCAACTGCTGATGCATATGGAACTTTAGACATATAATCCATTTCTTCTTGGGTCTTGGGGCACATCTCCTTACTAAGTTTGAAATGGCTAGAAAAAGGTGTACTAACTAGCTTTTCATTCTGCATATTAAATCTTTTCAACACCTTTTGTATGTACTCATTCTGAGACAGTGTTAATTTGCGATTTTTCCTGTCTCTAGTTATTCTCATACCAAGGATTTGTTTTGCAGCTCCCAAATCCTTCATTGCAAATGAATTTTCCAATTTTATTTTGAGCACATTTATTTCCTGCATGTTAGACCCTGCAACAATCATGTCATCTACAGACAATAACAATATAATATAGCTTCCATAATTTTGCCTTTTCAGATAAACACAACGATCAGAATGACATCTAGTATAACCTTGTTCAGACATAAACATGTCAAATTTTAGATACCACAGCCTTGGAGCCTATTTTAAGCCATACAAGCTCTTCTTTAGCTTGCACACTAATTTTTCTTTCCCTTTGACCTCATATCCCTCTGGTTGCTCCATATAGATCTCTTCCTCCAAATCTCCATGGAGAAATGTTGTATTTACATCTAACTGTTCAAGATGTAAATCTTCCGTTGCTACAAGAATTAAAATAGTTCTGATGAAGTCATCTTAACAATAGGAGAAAATATTTCATAAAAAGCAATACCTTTCTTTTGTGCAAACCCCTTCACCACAAGTCTAGATGTGTACTTTTGTTTTCCTCCATCTTCTTCCTTCAACCTGTAAACCCATTTATTCTGCAATGCAGTTTTACCTGCAGGCAACCTGACTAAGTCCAAAGTCTGGTTATGCATTAATGAGTTCATCTCTTCTTCCATGGCTAGCTCACACTTCTTCCTGCTTTCAACCTGCATTGCTTCTTCATAACATTCAGGTTCACTAGAGTCAGTCAACAATAAATAATATAATGAAGGAGAGTATCCTTCAGGTGGTCTACTTATCCTGGTAGATCTTCTAACACCACTTTCAGCTGTTTGAGGTGCCTGTTGCTGTTGTGGTGATTGTTGTTTTTTTGGCTCTTGATTATTATTATTTTCAGGCACCTTTACCTTTTCTGTGATCTCATCAAGAACTGTGTATTCTTTGTTTTCTTTTTCCTATTTCTTTTCCTGCAACTGATTCTTATACAATACCTTTTCATTGAATATTACATCTCTGCTCCTAATGATTTTGTGATTTTCATAATCAAATAAATGATAACCAAAATCATTAACACCATATCCAATAAAGGTAGATTTCTTTGATTTTGCCTCAAGCTTGGTTCTGTTTTCTTTATTAATATGGACAAAGGCCTTAGAACCAAAAGGCTTTAAAAAAGAATAGTTTATATTTTTACCTGTCCATGCTTCCTCTGGAACACCACCATCCAAGGAACTTGAAGGCCCTCTTTTTATTAGCTAAACAACAGTATCTACAACATCTACCCAAAATTGTAAAGGCAATATTTCATGCAATCTCATGCACCTTGCATGCTCCATGATTGTTCTGTTCATCCTTTCTGACACACCATTTTCTTGTAATGTTCTTGGAATTGTCTTCTCTCTGCAATTTCCATGCTCTGAACAATACCTATCAAACTCTTTGCTGCAATATTAACCTCCATTGTCTTATCTGAGACACTTCAACTTCCTTCCTGTCTCAATATTAACCAAAGCTTTCCATTTCTTGAAGGTATCAAATACATTAGATTTATTCTGAATACAATAAATCCAAGTTTTTCTTGTTGCATCATCAATAAAAGTAACATAATAACGAGAGCCACCAAGAGATGATACCTGAGCAGGTCCCCATACATCTGTATGCACAAGCTCTAATTTTTCACTCTTCTTTTCTTTCCCAACTCTAAGAAATCTGACTCTCTTCTGTTTTCCATAAATCCAATTCTCACAGAAATCCAAATCAACATTATTCAAAACTGGCAACAAATTTCTTGAATGAATGATCTTCATCCCCTTCTCACTCATGTGTTCGAGCCTATGATTCCATAATGCTGCATCTGATCCTTTGGAAGTTAAAGCATTAACAGAGTTAGAAATACCATTGCATAAATACAATGTACCAACCTTTTCAACTTTTGCTATTACCAGGGCTCCTTTGGTGACCTTCCAATTTTTATCCATGAAAGTTGTCACACAACCTTCACCGCCTAACTGCCTTATTGAAATCAAATTTTTCTTCAGATCTGGAACATGCCTTACCTCCTTTAATAGCCATTGGTTTCCATTTTGTTGTTTTACAAGAACTTTACCCATTCCAACAATTTACAGTGTCTATCATCACCTAAATGGACTTGTCCAAAATGTCCTTGAATATAGTCATGAAAATATTTCTTATCTCGTGTGGCATGGAATGAGGCCCCTGAATCTACTACCCAAGAATCAGTAAGATTTTCAAAAGAAAGAATCAATGCATATTGTAACACATCACCTGCCACATTTTCTTCATGATTTTTTTCTTGTTTTGCATCTCCTTCTCTTCCCTTCCGAGATTTAAAGTCTTTCTTTAGGTGTCCTTTATTTCCACATTTCTAGCACACTATCCCTGATCTGGACTTGGATCTACCTTTCCTTGATTTACTGTGATATCCCAAGCTCTTTCCTCTTTCCATTCTTCTTCCCCTAGACTCTACACTCAAATCATTACCCGATGTCTCATCGGAGCTTTTTCGTCACATTTCCTCACTAAGGATAGCACAGACAACATCATCAAACTTTAAAGTACTACATCCAGAGACAGAGTTACTAATGGCCATAACTAAACCATTCCATCTTTCTGGCAATGAGCATAGAAATAAAAGAGCCCTAACTTCATCATCAAATTTTACCCCTACAGAACTTAACTGACTGGTAATTGTATTAAAATCATTTAAATGGTCTGCAACAGATCCACCTTCTGACATCTTCATATTAAATAAACGTTTCATAAGAAATACCTTGTTTGAGGCTGAGGGTTTTTCATATAGTTTCACCAACGCCTTAATCAAACCCTTTGTTGTTGTTTCCTTCAAAATATTGAAGGCTACCAACACCGCGAGGCACAACCGTACTATTCCGAGTGCCTTTCTATCGAGAATCTCCCATTCTGTGTCTATCATAGCTCTTGGCTTCTTTGTTTTTCTGCTCAATGGTAGGTATAGATATTTCTGATACAGATAATCTTCCATCTGCATCTTCCACAACAAGAAGTTTTGGCCGTTAAATTTCTTGACCCTAAATTTACTATCTTCTTTCATTTATCCCACTCGAACAAGGAAACCCTTATTTCCTGTGAGTTTATCAACCAAATATACCTTCGGCTCTAATACCAGTTGTTAGAAAATTAAATATTATAGAGTAATGAAACACATAAAATATGCGAAAAACACAAGCACACAAAACACATAAAACCAGAGAGACATAGATATACGTGGTTCACCCAGTTTGGGCTACGTCCACCTTGAACAACCAATCCTTCCTTTCTATTATCTAACAAAAATGAAGAGACAACCTACAACAGATCCGCTATAATATCCTCTATTCTCTCTCACAGTCTCCCTCTTTGTTTCTTTCTCCGAGAATACACATGCCATACACAGCCGCAATACAATACCCTCTTAAAAGCGAGGGGTTGCCTTCTAGGGAAAAAAAACTTAAACTAAACATAACTTCTACCATCAGATCATCCACGTAATGAGCATCCTAGATTGACTAGAAATTACTATACTTTTACAAGGAAATTTTACATATGTTCTTAGCTTCGAGGGTGTTGCCCCCAAAACCCCCCTCCAGGGGAGGGCTCCATAAAGTCGCAGCCGCCCCCCCTTGGAGCCCCCAGGCAATGTTTAATTACGAGCGGAATTTTCGCCCCATTAAGGTACAAGGGTCCAATGCTGTGATACAAAATAAACAAGATAATCAGGCTCCACACCCAACAGATCCAGCAGTACATGAACACAACATTGTAAACACAAAAAATATGATGATGACATGAGAGAGAAAAATATTTAGCCATCATTCTATTAATGGATCAGCAACAATGTATGAAATATCATGAGGGACATGTCACTCAAGCCATAAGAACAAGTCTCCAATGATCAAAACAATATATACATGAGATGCTGCAACTATATAGAATGCCAGAGAGAAAAGACTGCACAGTATATATTAGTGTAGTTGCTACTATGGATGTATATACATAAAATATGGTTGATATAAACAAAATAAATTCCAAGAAATGAACGTATGGTCTCCACTACAAGATTTCTAGCCAACTCGGAAAGGATTGCTAGAAATACCGAAAAACATACAATGTGACAAATAACCCTGGGGTTAATGTGCCACTGCAAAATAGATCTGATATACAATGAGGCTATGAAATATTTGAAATAATAATGTCCTCCTCCAATGGTATTTTTAATTAGAAGGCTGATCCCTCTACTCAGAAATAGATCCTCCCTATCAGCTCAATGATCCCTCCCAGCAAATGCCTCCAAAAATAACGTAGTTCAAGATGGTTACTAAGCTGTGAGGGATAGCAGACTGTTGGCCTGATTCCAAAGATGTAGAAATATTCCTAGGAGTCCTTCTTACCGATCCTCCAATGAATAGACAATCCCTTCACTGAAAAAAAAGCGCAGAAATGACTCTAAGAGATCCTCCTTTGCTACACCCTGCAACACAACCCAGCTCTAAACAGAAACTGCGTTGTAGCTAAAGGAGGTTGCTTGGCCAGAATGTTGAAATGAGGAAATTTAGCCCAAAGAACCTCTCCTTCCCTGAGGATGAGGTAGGGATTCCTGATCAGGAACACCCTTGTGCTAAATAGCACTACAACCCTGCTAAACAGCAAGAGGAAGCAAAGTCTCAATAGACCAAAGAAAATAATAATCCAAAACATGAATAACAATGGCTACCCTCCTCTCCATATATAGCAAGTGAACCTCTCCACATTGGGTCCCATCCATATGTGCCACCAAGCTCATGCAAGTTGTCCTCCATTAAAACTGCGCAGTCCATCAAGGAGATACAATGTATCTAGACAGTGCATGTGGACTTGGTCAAAGATGACTGAATCACATGATCCAATCCTATTCACACCTATAGGTGCTCAATCTAGCTACTTATTTGTAATGTTCCAAAATTTTATGGAACATTAAAAACTTTTGTTTTTGCTTTAGGGGGAGAATAAATGGGTAAGGAAACCCATTGATAATAAAAATCTGAATAAAGGAACCCTTATAATGTGAAAAGGGATCAATAAAGAACTGGATTTTACACCCCATTTGTGAGAAGAGACAATTTTCAGGTGGATAATTCTAGAAGAGGCCAAGTTACTACGCAGAATGAGAAGATAAGGTTCACTTGGTGGGCCAACGCAGTTTGCATGAGAAGGAGATCATTCTAGAGAGGAAACCCTAAGGTGTGGGGCCCATGAAAAAACACCCTTCACTTGTTTAAAAGGAGAATGAAGTAGCCATTCTCATTCATGCTTTTGATTATCATTTTTCTTGTCTTCTCAGACAAGAGCATTCTCTGGCTGTTTAGCTGAGATGCAGTGCTGCTAGCACTGCGTGTTCCCGGGCGGGAATCCCATATATTCCATATAGTAACTCTTGGAAGAGATTTTTCTTCATATTCTCCATATTCTGGCTTGAGGCCAAAGCATTTCATTCAGTTCCAGTGAAGTCTTCATTGGTGGTTGTGTTGTGTTGCTAGGTGTTGCAGGGGAGGGTTTCTCAACATCACTTCCGGCATTGTATTTCAGAGGAGAGGAGTCTCCATTCCTTTGGGAGATCAGTGGGAAAGTTTCTAATCTTTATTCCATCATCCTTGGCATCAAGACAATCATTTTTTATCAGTAGAAGAGCATCCCTCTTCCTTGACTGTGTAGTTCATAGAGAGCATTTGTAGTGAGGTTTGTAGCATTTCAGTGGGTAGTGAGATCTTCAATGAAAGGATCAGCCTTTCATTTGGAATATTGAGAAGAGGAATTACATCAGATATTGCATCATATTCAGCAAGGCTCCTCCTATTTCTATTTTCTATTGAGTTACCGCAGCTGCCCAGCAACTCCGGCATTTTGGTAAAAATGCCATTTTGTCTAGTTTTCATCCAATCCCATTAAGGGATTGTTGTATTGTATTTTTAGGGGTTGAGACCTTGCTCCCCCTTTCTTATTTGAGCTTACATTCCTGTATCATTAATGTACATGTATTTAATGCTGCAGTACCTCCATATACTGTGCAGTATTAATTGAGAATAAACTATGCAAGCAATGTTTTCTCCATTTCTATGCACATGTCTCATTGAGACTCTTTACTTTATTTGAGTAATAGATTTCTCAAGAGTTTGTCTACATTTCCTGCTGCATATGTATTTGAAGGCTGATTTCATCTTCATGTGACATGGCTCCTTAGAAATAACGTTGTCATTTCCTTTGTTGAGAAAAGTTCTATTGCAGCCCTCTTCATTGGGCCCTTTTCTAAAGATAACAGGTGAAGGAGGCTTTTCTCAAGCTCCTAGAAGGATTTTTTTTTAGTCCACTTCAGGATTTCAGCTCCAGATAGATACATTTAAAGGATCCCAGACCAGGGATCAAATCCTGCTGCCTCGATTTATGGAAAACGCATTTTCCAGGCTTGGATTGATAGCTATTCCCAATCAGGAATTTCACTTATCTATAGACAGAGTCTGTGAAGGGCCAGGTAGCCTCTGGAGCTCAACATTCCTTGAGAGGGTGACATATCCAGAAAATTCCCCCACAGTCTGTTAGCCACCCATAAAATTCTGTCATATCAGATGGTGGCTAAATAATGTTGGATAGCCTTCAAGAAACAATTTCATGATTAAAATTGTTGATACTTGAAGACTTTTTGATAATTTCCTATCCTTGGTTAATATTCACTACTGTTTCCATTTAGAACTCAGAAATCCTGCTGATTTCTAAAGCCAAAGTACTGCTACAAAGGACCCCTTTTCCCCTCCCTTCTCTAAATCTAATCTCAGTTCCTTTTCTCCATATCCCTTGAAAACCCCTCAACTTCATGATTCCTCCTTTTCCTTCATTTAAATTCATTTCCTAAAGGTCTAAGACTCACTCTTGGCCTTGCCGGAACCCTCATTTCCCTTTAAAAACAATAGAAAATGCACATTTTCTATGCGCTGGACTTAAGCCCCTCAGGCTAAGCCCCTACCGCCTTTTTCTCTCCATGTGACCCGACGCCGTGACCGAAGCGTTTCCCCCGCGGGCGGTTTACTCTATCCGTAGGGTCAAACCTTGGTGCCCCCGTAGTTGACTCCTCGAGATGGGTGAAGACTTAATCTAACGGCTGTCATTCACTACGGGGGTTGCTCCAAAAGTCTCGTGTCCGTACACCTTGGCCCCCCGTAGTTCATCTCCGCCGTCCGATCAAAAACTAGATCGGACAGCACGGAGCGCTACTTGCCTTGTGTACCCCTCCATTCCCCGCGTTTTTTCCAAAACCACGGTTTATTCCGCACCACTCTTCGGGCAAAGGATGTTTTGGTCTGATGCCCAGCGATTGCACACGCCTCTTGACAAGTGTCCTTTGTACCATTCCAAAACTGCCGCATAAAGCCATTTCCCCGCGCATTATCCATCGGACGAAGGCCGCCGAGCGAAATCAACGATAGCCGTTAGATCGAGACCTCCGCATCCAACGGATGTCCTTCGCTGAAGTCACCCACCCTTTAACCAAGTTGCATGCATTTTAGCTGGGCCCCGGCTCAACTGAAAACCCATCTCCACCGTCGATCTCTGCAGATTGACGGCTCACATTCAAATACCTGATTCTGTAGCCCATTCAAACTCCCTCCACCGCTGACTTTCCCAATTGCTCCCAACCGTCGATCATAGCACAATCGACGGCTCAGATTGCCCCGCTCCTCCGCACGCCCTCCGATGCAGATCTACCCATATAAACGCAGGATTTCCTGATTTTGTTTGTTTTGTGCAGGTTTAAGGTTTTTTCCGATTTTAATGGAGAAATTTCGTGGGATGAGGATGACGATCCTCTACCTATCGAGTACCTTAGGGAAATTATCCACAGGGTGCAGTACTTTATTGTCAACGAGGTTTCATGAGACTTTGCTGCTATACACCCCTGTTAAACCTGGAAAACAACCAAGAAATCGCAGGGAAAGAGTATCAGTCACAGGAAAGGATCCGAGCGGCAGTTTAATGGATAGCTTGGAAGGGATTACGGCTAAGATGACCATCAGAAGCCTAATCTCCCAGCCTAAAACACAGTTTGAAAGGAAAACCTAAAATTGTTTATCAGACATAATGCCTCCACCACCATATCTGAGGCAAATTGATTCCTCAACCACCACAACGCCACCTGTGCCTCAAAGGATTCAATCAGGAGCTGAATTTATTGATCAGGATCAGATTTTTGCCTCGACACAGCCAAAGAGGTCACTTCTGCCAGGGCCTTCAATGCAAAAAATATCTGCAGAGTTACTTCGAACTACCTGTGCCTCAAAGGTCAAAAAATACTCCTACCCAGCTTAAATTATAAGTGTGAATCAATTAATATGGTGAACACCTCTTCTGTTTCTTCATTGAGCATCCCAAGGGCCAATGGGCCATTTAAATCCTGTATTAATTGTAATTGAGATCTTTTTCAGATCTCACCTCCTCATCTTTCTATATATACCACACCAGAAGATGAGTGAGTGTTGGTTGGTTGTTGGTTGTTTTTTTATCACAAGTTGTAACATTGAAACTCTCGAAAATAAATATACAAGTGTGTTGAAGTTGAAAAGAAAATTGAAGTCTTGGATGTCTTGATGATGTTGTTGCATCCCTGTTCCTGAGAAGGCTCTATCATTGGATTCATGAGCTTGGTTGTTGGTGAAGTATTCTAACTATTTAATGTTTTCTCCTATTTTCATTATGTTTCATAATCTCTTACTACAGTAGGCTGAAAGTGTTAGGCTAAGAAATGACTCTTGGAAGCACCTTAGACCTGTTCACCCTTCACTGTTTTATGTTTTCTTCTGCTGAAGTATTTTAGAGGCTTTAAACCTTCTCTTTAGTCTTCATGCTTGTTTATTTACTTGATAGCTCAAATAGTTGGTTTCAGCATGATTTATGGTTCTCCCTGCTTGTATGTCATCACTTGAAAGCTGTTATTGAAGTCTCCCTTTGAAGTACCATTGTCTTAAGTTAATCAGAGAGGTTGGTTTTGATCTTACCCTTTTCCCCTGCTTGAACAGTTGTTTTGAAGGTCTTTATAGTTTCAAGCATAGATGTTATTTAGGTGTTCTCTCTTCTATGAATGCAGCTATCAGTGAATCTTTTATGTTTTCTAAGTCCTTTAAAATAAAATCTTTGAGGAAATAGGGAGTTCCCTTAATCTTAGATTTCATTTTAAAAGTTGTCTTGAAGTCATGATTTGCTTAAAGAAAGTTTGTGGAATTTATGGTTAGCCCTGTCTATCAAATATCTCTTTATTGTTAAGTTATGTTTTCAAGTTTCCCTTTGTTGAGAATTAAGCTTCTCTTTCCAAACACTTAAATAACTAGTCTAAAATCCATAACCAAAGAAAACAAGATAAACCTTTGCAAACAAATATTTGAGAGATCCCTCTCTGAGAACAGGAGGACTAGATCCTGGAACTCTAAAGATTGGTTCTGATGTTGCCTTGTCTTTTTATTTTCTAAACTGTCAAAACACAGGATACCAGCATAATGGTGATCACGGTGGGACCTCTGAGTCGGTAACAATCCAAATACCCCTTAGGACTTCAGAAATCCCTTATTTTCAAGAATATCCAGTGATTATTAGCCACCTCATCTCCACCAACATAATGGCGATCACGGTGGGACCCTACTGAGAATTAGAGGTTTCAAAACCTTTCTTAAAACCTTTAGGTCCAGTATAACATAAGTAACTTTCTTCAAGCACTGCCTAACGTAATGGCAATCATGATAGGACTTGATTGAATCAGTGACAAAATAAGTAACCCTTAGGATTCCTTTTAATCCTTATCAAACCTTGAAGGAACCAGTTACCAAGCCATAAGAGCAACTCTGTTTGTTTGAACACCTTAGCTAAGTGCAAAATCAGACTTAGAACACTCTCTTAACCTATAAAACCAAAATAAACTCAGAAAAAACCCAAAATATTTCAAGTTTGGCTTCATAATAAACATGGTAGTGGACCATAGAACCTTTTACCTCCTCACGAGCTAAAAACTTCCACTTTATAGTGAAACACTCATTCCCACATATCACTTACCTTTGATGTGTTTTACCTTGTACTCTTAGACAGAGTCTGGAAAGGGCCAGATAGCCTCTGGATCTCATCCTCTTTTAGAGGTGATATATCTGGTGAATGCCCTCCCAGTCAATCTCTGGTTAGAGTTTGTTGTGTTTCGGGATATCCTTGAAAAAAGGATGTTTCACAAGCACTGTGGTGGATAGTGTACCTCTTTGAAAACACTCTAAATTTTCCACCTGGCGACTCCACAATCCTGAGCAGACCTTAAGACTCCATTGGAAAGAACCCTTACCATTATAACATTTTCCAAAATCTAGTTAGAGGACTGTAGGATCAAAATTTGTGTAAACAGATCAGTTAACCTCTCAAAGATTGTCATACTTGCTTGAACTTTTCTTGTTATTTTGGGTCTAAAAACACACCATAGTGGCTTCTAGAAATATCTACACTAGAGCCCATCCTGACCCCAACCCACCTAAAATAGTTGATGACCTAGAAAGTATCTTCTGGAAGTATCCTAAGATTAAATTATCAACTGTTTTCAGATCACCCCTAAGAGCTAAATCAGTTCCTGAAAAATTTTCAGCTCTACAACACTCACAAGCTGACTTGGTTAATCCATTTAGGACTAGGTCATTTAGTGATTTAGAACAAATAGATTCTGAGTCTTCACTATCATCTCCTGAAACAAGTGAACGTCTTGGTAGCAGAGAAACAACACCTCCTGATTTACATTTTCTTCACATCCTAGGTGTCTCTCATCCAAGATCAGCTCAGCAGTCTATTCCTATTCCATCCACTTCTACTCATCCTACATCCACTGTTCAAACCACCACACCTCAGCCCACTTTCCCTCTTGTCAATCTACCACTTGTGAATCCACCTCCACCTCCTGCCATGGCCACATGGTATGCTCCCTTAGCCCTTACTGTACCACTAGTCAATCTTCCCCAGGACTATCAGTCCAAAATTCCATTATATGATGCTAATAATGCTACAACTGCATCACAACATGTGGATAAGATGAATGACTATTTTGACCGAAATGAAATTGATGATGATTCTGTCAAACTTAGATTATTTGCTCAGAGCTTAGGGGGAGAAGTAAGAAAATGGTTTAAAGGTTTAGCCCCCCGTAGTATTAACAATCTCCAAGCCTTCCATCAAACATTCCTAAACAAATGGGAAGTAAAGAAGAAACCTCTCCAAGTCCTTGCTGATTACAACAATCTCCATAGGAATCCTGGGGAAAGTGTACAAGCATATTGTACTAGATTTAACAGTGTATATAATGCACTTTCCCTAGAACTAAAACCTCCATAAGGCTCAGCCTTAAACAAGTTTCCTGAAGGATTTGACTCCGACATGACTTATTCACTGAGAGAAAGAGATTTTGCAACTCTTGAAGATATGCAAAGGGGTGCTCTTTCTGTGGAAGTCAACTTAATAGAAAAGAGAGCAAGAATGAAAACTGAAAAGAGATTATCTTTCAGAGAGGAATCCCCTCCCTCTACTTCAAGCTCAAAAATGGAGAGAATGTTGGAAGAAATGATGAAAGAGATGAACATAATTAAGAAAGCACAAGCAAATCAAAACCAGACTGCACTTCAAAACAATCAAAACAGAAATAGAAATCAGAATTATAGAATAGATAACAATCAAGATAAGCAAAAATAAAGTGACCAACAAATTAGACCTCCCTTTCAACAGAACTATGTAGATCAATATGAGGAAGACATGGAGTTGGAAAGGTTGGAAGAATCACATGTAAACTTGATTGGATCAGACAGTGGCAATGATGTTTTCCTCGTTGAGGAAGAACAAGGTTTCTTCTCTAATGATCAGAATACAAACACCTATGAAGATTCTGATGACTATAGATTGGATTTTGAAAATGAAATCATGGAGGTACACAAACAGTATAATCTTAGGAGCAAGGGAAGTCTATAAAATCCAAAAGATAAGAATACTAGCACTACTGTTAAGAAAAACGAAGAAAACCAGCCCAAGAAGACAGTAGAAAAAACCAACATTTCGGCCAAAAAACCAGATTTAAATAAAGACAAGGGAATCTAGCCAAATGTTGAACAAAGCACCCCTAGCACTTCAGCTAGTGGTCCTATTAGAACTATTCCTATCACTAGTTCAAGCAAGGTTCAGCAAATCAAAGCTGCTGAAAAGAATCCAATTGAAAAAACAAATGTAAATATTAACAAGTAAATTATTCCTTTCAGCCTTGAGGGAGAGATTGCTAAGATAAAAATTACCATCCCCCTAGCTGAACTAGTAACCCAAGAAGTGTACAAAAACCAAGTTTTGAAAGCCTTAAACTTAGGAAGTGATACTGACACCTTAAACTTGACAGATGACAAACCTAAGCTGTTTTTTGGCCCAAAGGTTGAAGGAAAATATCAAGAAGGACCAGTTCCTCCCTTCTATGTCAGTTTGAACATACACGATAAAATTCTACACAATGCCATGTTAGATTTTGGAGCTTCGCACAATCTCATGCCGAAGGTAGTAATGGAAAGCTTAGGCTTAGAAATTACTAAACCATACAAAGATTTGTATTCTTTTGACTCAAGCAGAGTCAAATGTTTGGGTTTAATCAAATATTTATGTGTTAACCTAGCTCAGATCCCTGCCAAAAATCTAGTGATGGACATAGTTGTAGCTGATATTCCCCCTAAGTATGGCATGCTCTTATCAAGATCATGGGGAGCCAAACTTCAGGGCAGCCTTCAAATGGACATGTCTTATGCCACCATCCCTGTTTTCAATCAAAACAGAAGACTATACAAAGAATCCCACATGAAGTACATGGTGAGCAATATGGACAAACCAAACAACACTCCAATCTATTCTATTCAATCAAGTTTAGACTCCTTTATCTTGTGTAACAAAGATGAAATTACCCAACAAGGTAAAGAAAACATGGACCCAATCAATTCACCAGAACAATCCAATCTTACCTCGAATCAACTTCAAAATATTGACAATCAACAGCAACAAGAAAGTGAAAATGAGTCAAACATACTCTGGACAGTAAATTTCGATGGATCCTGCAATAAAACTAGTGCTGGGGCAGGTGTCTGGATTCAGAACACAAATCAGAGTTTTTCATACAAATTAGATTTCCCGTGCACTAACAACATCGCTGAGTACGAAGCCCTCCTCCTAGGTTTACAATTGCTCAAACAGTTAAAAGCCCATAGGATATCTATCTTAGGAGATTCTGAACTTATGATCAAACAAATCAAATGAGAATACTCAGCCAAGAATCCAAGGCTTAGGGAATATCGAAATGCTGCTGCCCTCTACCTACTAAAAACTTTTAAAAAATATGAACTCATTTTTATCCCCAGAGCACTCAATCATCTAGCAAATGAACTTGCCTTCGCTGCCAGCAATTGCAAAGTACCTGAGATAAATGAACAACTCAGTATAAAAGTGAAACACAGACCTGTTGTTCCTGATAACGAAGATCACTGGCAGGTGTTTGAATCTGACAAACACATAGATGATTTCTTGAAATCAGAAAATGATTTCAGCATACCAACACCAGAAACTAGCCATGAAGAAAGTTGTTTGTATATTGAACAAATCCCAGAAGCTGAAATGACGTATCCTACTAATATAAATCATTGCGAAAATCTATTTGAAGAAGAGGTAGTGAACAATGAAGACCAAGAAGACTTGGAAGTCTTACAATGCAAAAATGATAAGATCCCAAGAGGTCTCACACCTCTAGAACACCTGTTTGATCTCAACGATGTAGCTAAAGAACCAAGAATGGAGCCCGTGGAAAAAAATATAGAAGAACATAACATAGGCATTCTAGTAGAACCCAAGATGATCAAGCTATCCAGCACCCTCCTAGCCCACATAAAATTACAGTACATAGAGCTTTTCAAAGAATTTAAAGATGTGTTTGCTTGGGAATACAAATACTTGAAATCATATGATACCAGCATCATCCAGCCTAAAATCCCCTTGAAGGAAAATCAAAAGCCTTTCAAGCAAAAACTAAGGAGAATAAATCCTCTTTTACTACCTTTGGTTAAGGCAGAAATTGAGAAAATGTATAATGCTGGAATCATAGTACCCATTAGATTTTCAGAATGGGTATCAAACTTAGTTTCCGTTAGAAAGAAAACAGGGGAAATCAGGCTTTGTATTGACTTCAGAAATTTAAACAGAGCCTCTTTAAAAGAAAACTACTCCTTGCCTAAAATGGACCATATACCGCAAAGAGTATTTGGGTCAAGAAGAATATCCTTTTTAGATGGGTTCTCAGGTTACAATCAGGTGTTGGTGTTCCCAAGTGATCAAATCAAAACTGTTTTTACCACACCTTGGGGCACCTTTATGTATGTCAAAATGCCTTTCGGATTAATGAATGCAGGGGCCACTTTCCAAAGGGCCATGGACATAGCCTTCTCTAAAGATATTGGCTATTTTATAATTATTTACCTTGATGACATAACTATTTTCTCAAAAACTAATGAAGACCATTTGATTCACCTAAGGAAGGTTTTCGAGAAATGTAGGAAATTTGGCTTGTCACTGAATCCCAAGAAGACCCTCTTTGGACTCCAAGAAGGGAAACTCCTTGGTCATATAATTTTAGAAGAGGGAATCAAAATAGACCCTACAAGGATAGATGGCATATTGCAAATTAGCCATCCTAGAAGCCTCAAAAATTGCAATCTTTCATTGGAAAGATTAATTTTTTGAGAAGGTTTATTCCCAACCTTGCTGAGCTATTAAAAAACATTACAAACATGCTCAGGAAAGATGTGGGTGTGAAATGGACTTTACCAGCTAAACAATCATTCGAACTGGTCAAACAAGCTCTTACTCAAACACCAGTCCTGATTAGTCCAGATTTTACCAAAGATTTTTACATCTTTTCTTTTGCATCTGAACATACAATAGCTGCAGTTCTACTTCAAAAGAATGATTTGGGGCAAGAACAACCAATATCATTTTTTAGTAGGGCCTTAAGAGATGCTCCTCTCAAATATAATATCATGGAGAAACAAGCCTTAGCATTAGTGAAAGCATTAAAGGACTTTAGGGTCTATATTTTACACTCTCACATAATTGCTTTTGTCCCACATATTGTTGTCAAGGACATTCTGAGTCAAGACCCTGATGGTAAAAGGGGAAAATGGGTTGCAACTATTCTTGAATATGACTTAGAAATTACGCCCACCAAACTAGTAAAAGGGAAAGGATTAGCAAAAATCGTGGTTGATTCTAACTTCCAAGAATTAGACATGAATATGGTAGATGTGTTGGAAGAAATAGAAGAATCCGATGCTCCTTTTATTGAAGAAACCTTTCTAAATTCTCCTTGGTATGCTGACATTGTTTATGTGCTTTTATATTTAAATACCCCTCCTTCTTTATCTAAAACTAAGGCTAGATTCTTGAAACAAAAGGCTTTGAGTTTTTGCATATTAAATGGAGTATTATATTGGAAAAATGCTGTTGGAATTTTGCTCAAATTTTTACTTGAAGATGATGCAGGAAAAATCATGCATGAATTGCACGATGGTGAATGTGGAGGACACCTCTACTGGAAGGCCACAGCAAACAAAATTCTCAGATCAGGTTACTATTGGCCTACCCTTTTCCTAGACACTCAGAAGCAGGTCATGTCTTGCCATAAGTGTCAAATCTTTGATGGCAAGAGAAAGCTCCTTCCCTTACCCCTACATCCTATCGGAGTTGAGGCACCTTTTCAACAATGGGGGTTAGATTTCATTGGAGAAATTCATCCATCTTCCTCAGCTCAACATAAGTGGATCCTCACAGCCACTGACTTCTTCACCAAATGGATAGAAGCTATACCTACCAGGAATGCTAATGACTCTGTCATTATCAAGTTTCTTGAAACCCATATCCTATCCAGATTTGGTTGTCCCAGAAAAATCATAACAAACAATGTTGCTGCTTTCAAATCCAAAAAGATGGTTGATTTTTGTCACAAATACCATATAACCCTAGGCCATTCCACTGCTTACTATCCCCAAGGGAATGGATTAGCTGAATCCTCCAACAAGAGTCTCATTAATATCATTAAAAAGTTGTTGGAAGAAAATAGAAAATCATGGCACAGTAAGCTGGTTCATGCCTTATGGGCTGATCGACTAACCACAAAGAAATCAATAAATATGTCCCCCCATCAGTTAGTTTATGGCACGGATGCAATTTTTCCTACCTCATTACGAGTTCCAGTCATGAAGCTCCTTCAAGAAGTACAAGTTGAAGAAAATGATATGCAGAGGAGGATCAACCAAACAATCCATTTGCAGCAGACTAGAGAAGAATTTTATGAAAGAACACAATTAGTCCAAGAAAATATGAAGAAGAAATTTGATAAAAGGACTAATGCAAACAACTTCTAGGTTGGAAGTGTTGTTCTTAAATGTGATTCAAGGAGAGAAGAGAAGGGGAAACATGGCAAGTTTGAGAACTTGTGGAAAGGGCCATATATTATTCATGCTGAGAGGGGTCATAATACATTTTTCTTGAAAGAAATGAATGGAGAAGACATGTATGGAGGTCCTGTCAATGGCAGGATGCTCAAGCATTACTTCTGCCAAGAATCTTAAGTTTTAAAGCATTTTTGTTTTTATCATTGTAAATATCATAGTCTAACCATGGCATTCAAAGTTATGAAAAATTAAAAACACAAAAACAAAGAAAATAAAAGAGGGCAGATTGTGAAAACAAGAAAGGCAAAGCCCCATGCCAAAAAAGAGAAACAAATATGAAAGTGTGCAAGCTTAAATGCCACTCCTGATAACCACACTTCTAGTTAGTCAAACAACCTAATCTTGACTAATTAGTTTTAAATTTTCTGCTGATAGGGTAGTGAATTTGGTTTGCCAAACTGTTTGATCTTGACTTATTAGTAGATAGATTAGGATATAAATTAAAAGGTTCAAATAAATTCAAAATCTGAACCAAAATCTCCAAAGAGAGATGACTCAAAAACTGTTTTATTTTTCAGAGTCATAGAAGAGAAAAACTGGTTCTAATTTGGCCAAAATTTGAATCAGTTATCAAGGAAGAGACGGCTCAAACAAAAGCAAAGACAGAGCTGTGAAGAGAAGAGAAGGCCATAATGAGAAACTTTCAGATCTTAAGCCTTCCATTTTGATTTTAATTTTCTGCAAATAAAAATCTATGTGCAGCTTGTTTTTATGCCATAGATCACCGCAAGTTAAACAACTAAATCTTGACTTGACTGTTTTTGAATTTATGTTATATAATTTAGAGAATGAAAGTCTGTTGGACAGCTTAATCCCAACAGACAGTAGATTAGGTAGAGAATCATATGGATCCAACTGTTTAATCTAGATCCATGAAGAAATAAGGAGTAGAATTAGATTAGTTTTTATGCTTTCAAAAAGAATAAAATTTTGTAAGAGAGTTTGCCAATCCAAATGCACTCTGATGAAGATAAAATGTTAGATCAGTAGGATTGGGTAGGTAGAAATTTTTGTTGATAAGAGTTCCATTGTGTTTCAAAGATTGACAATTGGTTTCCAGGGAAAAGAAAGATCAAGCAAAGGAAATAGCCCAAAGGATGAGGCAACTGATCAGCCCCCCAGAGAATACAAGTCCGCAGTTCTTGATGCCCTCAAAAAAGACACCATCCCCAAGTGGAGCCACTGTTAGCCACGCATAAAATTCTGTCATATCAGATGGTTGCTAAATAATGTTGGATAGCCTTCAAGAAACAATTTCATGATTAAAATTGCTGATACTTGAAGAATTTTTGATAATTTCCTATCCTTGGTTATATTCATTACTGTTTCCATTCAAAACTCATAAATATTGCTGATTTCTAAAGCCAAAGTACTGCTGCAAAGGACCCCTTTTCCCCTCCCTTCTCTAAATCTAATCTCAATTCCTTTTCTCCATCTCCCTTGAAAACCCCTCAACTTCATGATTCCTCCTTTTCCTTCATTTAAATTCATTTCCTAAAGGTCTAAGACTCACTCTTGGCCTTGCCGGAACCCTCATTTCCCTTTAAAAACCATAGAAAATGAACATTTTCTATGCGCTGGACTTAAGCCCCTCAGGCTAAGCCCCTACCGCCATTTTCTCTCCATGTGACCCGACGCCGTGACCGAAGCGTTTCCCCTGCGGGGGGTTTACTCTATCTGTAGGGTCAAACCTTGGTGCCCCCGTAGTTGACTCCTCGGGATGGGTGAAGACTTAATCTAACGGCTGACATTCACTATGGGGGTTGCTCCAAAAGTCTCGTGTCCGTACACCTTGGCCCCCCGTAGTTCATCTCCGCCGTCCGATAAAAAACCAGATCGGACGGCGCAGAGCGCTACTTGCCCTGTGGACCCCGCCATTCCCCGCGTTGTTTTCCAAAACCACGATTTATTCCGCACCACTCTTCAGGAAAAGGCTATTTTGGTTTGATGCCTAGCGATTCCACACGCCTCTTGACACATGTCCTTTGTACCATTCCAAAACTGCCGCATAAATCCATTTCCCCGCGCATTATCCATCAGACGAAGGCCGCCTAGCGAAATCAACGATAGCCGTTAGATCGAGACCTCCGCATCCAACGGTTGTCCTTCACTAAATTCACCCGCCCTTTAACCAAGTTGCATGCATTTTAGCTGGGCCCCGGCGCAACTGAAAACCCATCTCCGCCCGTCAGTCTGCAGAGATCGTATCACAATCAAATACACAAGTTCAGTAGCCCGATTGACTCCACTGGTCTTTCTTTTGTTGGCTTTCCAGAATTGCTCCCAGAGCGCGTCAGTCATGAGTGCAATTGGCCAGTCCCACTCCTCCGCATGCCCTCCGATGCAGATCTACCCATATAAATGCAGGATTTCCTCATTTTTTTTGTTTTTTGCAGGTTTAAGGGTTTTTCTGATTTTAATGGAGAAATTTCGTGGGATGAGGATGACGATCCTCTGCTTGTCAAGTACCTTAGGGAAATTATCCACAGGGTGCAGTAATTTATTGTCAATGAGGTTTCATGAGACTTTGCTGCTATACGCCCCTGTTAAACCTAGAAAATAACCAAGAAATCGCAGGGAAAGAGTATCAGTCGCAGGAAAAGATCTGAGCAGGAGTTTAATGGATAGCTTGGAAGGGATTACGGCTAAGACAACCATTAGAAGCCTAATCTCCTAGCCTAAAACATAGTTTGAAAGGAAAACCTAAAAGTTTTTATCAGACATAATGCCTCCACTGCCATATCTGAGGCAAATTGATTCCTCAACCACCACAGCGCCACCTGTGCCTCAAAGGATTCAATCAGGAGCTGAATTTATTGATCAGGATCAGATTTTTGCCTCGACACAGCCAAAGAGGTCACTTCTGCCAGGGCTTTCAATGCAAACAATATCTGCAGAGTTACTTCGGACTACCTGTACCTCAAAGGTCAAAAAATACTCCTACCCAGCTTAAATCATAAGTGTGAATCAATTAATACGGTGAACACCTCTTATGTTTCTTCATTGAGCATCCCAAGGGCCAATGGGCCATTTAAATCCTGTATTAATTGTAATTGAGATCTTTTTCAGATCTCACCTCCTCATCTTTCTATATATACCACAGCATAAGATGAGTGAGTGTTGGTTGGTTGTTGGTTGTTTTTTTATCACAAGTTGTAACATTGAAACTCTCGGAAATAAATATACAAGTTTGTTGAAGTTGAAAAGAAAATTGAAGTCTTGGATGTCTTGATGATGTTGTTGCATCCCTGTTCCTGAGAAGGCTCTATCATTGGATTCATGAGCTTGGTTGTTGGTGAAGTATTCTAACTATTTAATGTTTTCTCCTATTTTCATTATGTTTCATAATCTCTTACTATAGTAGGCTGAAAGTTTTAGGCTAAGAAATGACTCTTGGAAGCACCTTAGACCTGTTCACCCTTCACTGTTTTATGTTTTCTTCTGCTGAAGTATTTTAGAGGCTTTAAACCTTCTCTTTAGTCTTCATGCTTGTTTATTTACTTGATAGCTCAAATAGTTGGTTTCAACATGATTTATGGTTCTCCCTGCTTGTATGTCATCACTTGAAAGCTGTTATTGAAGTCTCCCTTTGAAGTACCATTGTCTTAAGTTAATCAGAGCGGTCGGTTTTGATCTTACCCTTTTCCCCTGCTTGAACAGTTGTTTTGAAGGTCTTTATAGTTGCAAGCATAGATGTTATTTAGGTGTTCTCTCTTCTATGAATGCAGCTATTAGTGAATCTTTTATGTTTTCTAAGTCCTTTAAAATAAAATCTTTGAGGAAATAGGGAGTTCCCCGAATCTTAGATTTCATTTTAAAAGTTGTCTTGAAGTCATTATTTGCTTAAAGAATGTTTGTAGAATTTATGGTTAGCCCTGTCTATCAAATGTGTCTTTATTGTTAAGTTATGTTTTCAATTTCCCTTTGTTGAGAATTAAACTTCTCTTTCCAAAACATTAATGTCCATCTCATTCCAAAACAAAGGATCCTGTGGCCAAGTTAGATTTTCCCTTTGATATCCCATATCCCTTGAAGAGTTTGTCATGACCTTATTTTGACTCCATTGCCCAATGAACCAGATATTTCCTCTTTCTGTCTATCTTTCCTAGACCTTTCATCTTCTGCTGTATCAACTCAACCCAACCAAACAAACATCTGCACTTAATAACTAGTCTAAAATCCATAATCAAAGCAAACAAGATAAACCTTTGCAAACAAATATTTGAGAGATCCCTCTCTGATAACAAGAAGACTAGATCCTGGAACTCTAAATATGGGTTCTGATGTTGCCTTGTCTTTTGATTTGCCAAACTGTCAAAACAAGGGACACCAACACAGTCTATCTCTGGAATTGACTTGTGACATTTTTGAAAAAGGAATATTACAGTGTTATCAGAGCATCTTTCTTTGCTCAGCCTGTGGCCTTCAAAGCCCAAGAAAGAGAATAGAATATGAAGAGGATGAGATTGATCTCATCCATTTTTGAGAAGAATAAGAACCTCCCCAAGTAGGAAGAGAAAATAGAAAAGGAAGACCCTTGAACTTACTATTCTCATGTAGAAGGAAATAAGGAGTTGAGCAGGAGAGAGACTCCATCTCTTCGAAGAAAGGAGGAGAAAATACTCACAAGTCTTCTTCCCAAATCTATGCAAGGCACACATGAAGATTTCAGAAAGGTTAGGAGGGATATTGATGGATAATCTCAAAGAGGGTTCGAAACTGAAGGAAGCCCTAGATTTTCACATGGTGAGGGTAAGCATGCAGCCACACACCATGATGAACAGCGCAGTCAAAGGCCCAACATTCCTATGAGGGAGATGAAAGCAGGAGGAAAGGTGACTAAGGAGGAAACCCTTAGATATTTATTGAAGGAGTATGAGTCTCCCACTAATGAATTCAGAAATCAGCCCACTTTTTTGGAGTTTTGCAAGAGCAAGGTGAAGGGGAAGGAGTAGCAAGATAGATTTCATCTATCTACTTTTGGAATTTCACCTTCATATTTTTCCAAATATTGGGTGGAGGAGCCAAACACCTTCCAACAGCAGCACCACATTTCAAAAGAAGAAATCATCAAGGTTGCAGCGCTGCATTTGAGAGGTAAGGCTCATGCATGGTGGAAATTTGAGTCCATTTCTTTTGAGAATGTTAAGGCTTCATCTTATATAAATTTCACTAAGTCATTGGTGAAAAGACTTAATCAGAACATTCTTGGAACTCATGTGATGGAGTTAAACCAAGGGATTCAAACTAAACCCTTGCAAACCATTGGAGGAGCGGAAAACTTGCATCAAGTTTTGTTGGAGGCCCAACTTTCATCCCACACCTTTGAGCAACAAACCAGAGAGCTCTCTTTTTCAAAGGTGGATCAGATTATTGGGATGTTGCCCAAATTTATTGCAGAGACAGAGGGGAACATTGCTGCCAAATCTAGAGATCATCTAGTACCTCATGTAGAGGAAGAAGGAGCTTTTTCTCCAAATAGAGGGATTCTTGTGTCTTTGCAAGAAGTTCCCCAGGATCTCATGCATGGAGATCAATGCACACTTCATGATTCACATGTGCCATGGAAGATGGGGTGTAAAACCATGAAGATTCAGGAAGAATATAGAGGAGAGACCCAGTACCATGTGATGAGGAGGGCCCATCTCTATCCATTTTTGGAGGTCATTACACCTAGGAAGGTGATTGAGTTGCGCAGTGGAAGAATGGGCAGGGTTGTTCATCCATGTATACAATCATCTTCAAATGAGAGTGTCTCATTGCATGGAGACATCAAACCAAGGAGGCAACTGGTTCAGAAGAGGAGGATAGATGCTTCAGATATTGAGGCATCAATCACTGATTTTAGCAGTGTTGAGGCTTTGGGACAACTTATTGCAGCGCTGGGGGTTTTGGGTAAAACCAAAGCAGAGAGTAGCATCCCCTCACTGTAATTCTTGCCCACTCTCTTTTCAGTACCTACGTTGTGGCAAGGGAAGCAAGGGAGGGACAACAACCTTACCACTTGTACAGTTGGCATGGGAGTAGTACATGCACACCACTCTTTGGATTAATGGCCACAATCACTTCTTTTCCTTGGGAGGAAGAGGATAGATTCATCTATGAGTTGCTCCTTTTGCATGAGCGGAAAAAATGGTAAGGATATTTTTCATTTATATGATTTACATATTGATTCCTTAACCATGTGTATGTAGGATGATGCTCCAAGGCGGAGAATTATTTGTCAAAGGCTCCTTGATCTACTTGGGGCCAAGAGCATAGTTGATGGTCATCCCCTTGATGGACTTGGGGGAGATTTTTATTTTTGAGGACATGCTCACCATGCATCATACATCACTCATTTTCTCCAAATTCATGAGGAGAATGTAGCAGCAAACCGGTGGTTGAGGAACCACATCTTTTGTCATTCTCTATTGCAGTTTATGTTCAAGCTGCACTGGTTGCATATGAGGGATCATTTCCCTACTCACTCACTACATATGGCAGCCAGCATGACTTTCATTATGGCTCCTTATGATATTATTGATCACATTATTGTTAGGAGCATGATTGGGAGAGAGGCACATGGGTTGAATGTGTCCTTTGGGGGAGAAGATCCCCATACTTTTTGCAAGGCATGCTCTAAGGGGAGCATGAGAGATGATGTGGCCACCATAGTTCAGAATTTATTCCTTCTTGAGCTGAGCCATGGGATTGATGGGGAGTCATATGATGGTGTTGATCTCCTTCCCATCATAAAGGAGAGACATTGGACCAGATTGATTCACAAGGGAGAAGGGAAGATCCTTGGAGATCCAAACTTTATCTTCCCACTTGAGGGAAACTTTTCTACAGCCCAAGAGCAGCCTTCACTCTGAAATTTTCATGAGTGGAGAATTAAATAGCGTGGGGTAGGCTATTATGCCTACAACCTTCATATTTTTAGCCCACCTTCATTGTTGGAGCTCAAGGTGGAAGAATATGTTCAACAGTTGCCTTATCTGGAGGTAAATAGAATCATATGGATGGTTGCTTGGGGATGGAGGATTCACATGAGGGGAATGTTCTTCCCAATTCATTTGGACACCATGCCTCAAGAAGACCTCTAGACAACACCTTATTGCCTTCTTGAGTACATTCCATGTTCATGATGATGGCCACACTGGCTAGTTTACATTACCTGAGAGGAGAAGTATAAAGACTCTTGTTGATACAACATCTCATTCTTCATGAGGAGTTCATCATAAGTAGATGCTACAGTTGGAGGGAGAGGACACCCTATAGTTCTATCCTTACAAGTTTCTTGAGGGCAAGAAACATTTCAGAGGGGAGGACTGTAATGTTCCAAAATTTTATGGAACATTAAAAACTTTTTGTTTTCTTTAGGAGGAGAATAAATGGGTAAGGAAACCCATTGATAATAAAAATATAAATAAAGGAACCCTTATAATGTGAAAAGGGATCAATAAATAACTTGATTTCACACCCCATGTGTGAAAAGAGACATTTTGCAGGTGGATAATTCTAGAAGAGGCCAAGTTACTGCGCAGATTGAGAAGATAAGGTTCACTTGGTGGGCCAGCGCAGTTTGGATGATAAGGAGATCATTCTAGAGAGGAAACCCTAAGGTGTGGGGCCCATGAAAAAGCACCCGTCACTTGTTTAAAAGGAGAATGAAGCAACCATTCTCATTCATGCTTTTGATTATCATTTTTCTTGTCTTCTCAGACAAGAACATTCTTTGGTTGTTTAGCCGAGATGCAGTGCTGCTAGCATTGGGTGTTCCCAGGTGGGAATCCCATCTCTTCAATAGAGTAGCTCTTGGAAGAGATTTTTCTTCATATTCCCCATATTTTGACTTGAGGCCAAAGCATTTCATTCAGCTCCAGTGCAATCTCCATTGGTGGTTGAGTTGTGTTGCTGGGTGTTGCAAGGGAGGGTTTCTCAACATCACTTCAGACATTTTATTTCAGAGGAGAGGAGTCTCCATTCCTTTGGGAGATCAGTGAGGAAGTTTCTAATATTCATTCCATCATCCTTAGCATCAGGTCAATCATTTTCCATCAGCAGAAGAGCATCCCTCTTTCTTGATTGTGCAGTTCATAGAGAGCATTTGTAGTGAGGGTTGAAACATTTCAGTGGATAGTGAGATCTTCAATGAAAGGATCAGCCTTTCATTTGGAAGGTTGAGAAGAGGAGTCACATCAGAGATTGCATCGTCTTCAACAAGGCTCCTCCTATTTCCAGTTTCTATTGAGTTGCAGCACCTTCCCAACAACTTCAACATTTTGGTAAAAATTCCATTTTGTCTAGTTTTCATCCAATCCCCTTAAGGGATTGTTGTATTGTATTTTTAGGGGTTGAGACCTTAATCCCCCTTTCTTATTTGAGCTTACATTGCTGTATCATTCATGTACATGTATTTACTAGTGTAGTACCTCCATAGAATCTGCAGTCTTAGTTGAGAATAAACTATGCAAGCATTGTTTTCTCCATTTCTATGCACATGTCTCATTGAGAATATTTACTTGATTTGAGTAATAGATTTCTCAAGAGTTTGTCTAAATTTCCTACTGCATATGTATTTGAAGGTTGATTTCATCTGTTAGGGTCCCGTGATTTGGCTTATTGGCAAGCCAAATGATAGTGTAACATCAAACCAATATTTGGAGCCCAAGGACCAAGCCTTCCTCGACTTAGAGAGGGCTCTCTCTATTTGTGTAAGGGATATCTGTGTGTTTGCTTATTGTGTTATTGATTTTAGGCAAGTTATGAAGTAGGTTTTTAGCTTTGGTTTTTAGGTTTGTGAGGGATGAACTGATCAAAGACTAAGATAGGTAAAAATATGTCAGATCAACTGGGCTATTGGGTTGAAAAGGTCAAGAAAGCTTTCAAATGGTGATACAAGGTTGTTGAAGGGCCGATTTGACTCGAGGTAAAATGGATCTTTGGGTAAAATGGAGTGAGATGGACATTAAATTTGTGAAGAACAAAGGATTTCAAACATAAATAGTTTAATAGCTGACATAAACATGGTAGGGATAACCATTAATCATGAGAAATGTAACTATAAATTGATCAATGCATAGAAATAAACTTTCAAGAAATACATAGAGATATATGACTCTCTAAATGTAGGAAATTGCTATCAGACTTTGGGGAAATACATTTAAGAAAAACAAACAACTCAAATCACTATGAGGAAACGCCTAAGCATAGTATTTTAAGCTATTGGGCACTTTGAAGCAAGATTGCATAGTTTTAGGCAAAGGGCAAGATCAGTACAAGACTTCTTTGGTTCAACAAATGACAATCTAACAATCAAAGAGAGGTTTCAGAGGTGGAGCTATGACTAGCCATGAGTAAGCAGGGCATACCGTGAATCATACTTAGCATGCATAAAACCATAAATGAAACAAGCAAACAATTTCTTCAGTTATCAAAGAGCAATCAAGGATTCTTTGATATGACTAATAAGGAAGAAAACATAGAAGCTATAAAGAAGCAGGAAATTTGAGGTGCCTCCAAGGGCATGTCTCAAATCTATTCTCTACTTTCTTATAGCAAGAAATAACATGGAATTATGAATGAAAACTAAGAAACATAACAGAGAGGGACAGTATACCATTTTACCAAGTCAAGGAATCCAACAACAGACCTCCTTCATCATCCAAAAACATTAAAGAAACTATCCAATGCATGAGACAAGTGTTTCTTCCAAGCTTGTATAACCATATATTTCTTCTATTCATCAATTTAAGCCTTGTTTACAATGAATTCTCTTGGAATATATAGGCCAAGATGAGGGAAAACCTCCTAGTGCAACTTGCAATCTCATTGGCTCATCAAAAATATCTTATTTTGTCCCTGAGGCTTTGCAAAGCCCAAGGCACAAAATATCTAATAAAATATCTCAAAAATGCTAAAAAAGGAAAATATATTGACTTTTCATAACTAATCATTCCCAAAAATAGCTAAACGCACATGAGGAAAAGTCACTTTAGAAAGGTTCATTTTTTACAAAAATACTTAAGAAATATATCAATAGAAAGTCCTCTGTCTTGCCGGCAACTTTTGGAGGCCTTCCTGATGTCACAAAGAGGCCCGTGATGGCTCGTTCGAAAGATCTGAATGTCTATTTTCTGAAAATTTTTAGTTTATTCCAAACTGACCAATGTAAGTCCATCAAAAATTGACCTGTGTGTAAAAACCCAAAAAATAGACCTTACTGATAAACGAGGCAGAGTGTGGAAAAAGTGAGTGTTTTTCGCCATTTTGGGGAAGAAAATCATCTTCAATTGATCAAAAAATCAATGAGTAGATGCCCCTAAAATTATGTCATCCAATGATACCATTTTCATCCTTTGAGGATGCCCCAAACAGAAATAGCGATGCCCATGAGTTTTAGCCAAAAACCCAAAAATGACAAAAAACCAAAAATTGTTGAATTTCGCCCAATTTTGGCGAGCATGACACTCAAGGGTTTTCAGAAACATGATGTGAAGCTGAGGCCAAAATTTGGAGTTTTGAGGCATCTTTCTTCAGTTTTGGTGTCGGGCATCTCCTTTGAGCTTCCTTGAGTTTTTCCTGTGTGGCCTTCAATTTCCGCCGAGCAAACTAATTGAGCTTCATATAGTGCCCGATCATCCTCCTTTGAAGGTCCAAATCTCTATTGGCCTTATCTAACTTCTTTTCCAAGTGATCATTCACCCTCTCAAGCCTTTCTTCTCGATTTTTCTCTATCTCTTGGGTGAACAAAGTAATGAGAGGAATAGATTGGAGAAGGGCAGCTTCTTCCTCCTTTTGTTCCTCAAGGGCTCTTTTGAGTCCCATGGTCCTTGGCCTCTTTCTTCTGGGCTGATATTCATATTCGCTATCATTTAACTCGCCCATGAGTTCTTCCAATATAACTTGTGCCTTGGAGGCCTCTTTTTTGTATTTGATGGCCCGTGTCTAATATACCTTCGCGTGGACACTCATCTGTTTATTTTTAATTTGCAAAAAGTGATTGAAGTTTCTAGCCCTCTCTAGATCTACCCTCAAAGCATCAATTTGGATTTCTCTATTGATCAGGAGAGTCTCTAGGATTCGGGCCTCATTATCGCTACCATCACTTTGGATTTGAATTATGTTGAAGTCCTTCTCCTTTTCGTGGCTGCGTTCTTCTTTCTCCTTTCCCTTGCTTTGGGTGGCCTTCTTAGTTTTCCTCCTCTTCGGTAATTTGACAATGGGTTGCTTGGGAAATTTCCCTTTGCTTCGGAGGGCCCTAGTAAAATTTGGAGTTATAGTTTTAGGCACCCTTTTCCTTGATGTTCAGGGCTTGGCCACTTTTGGAGAAGAGAGCATGGCCCTTTGCCTAGGAGAGGCAGCTAGCACATGCTCTATTGGCTCTTTTCCCTTGTTACTTTCCTCATCATTCTTGCCACTGTTTTGAGCTTGTTCATGGCGCTGCTCTTCATCACTTTGCGGCATATTATCACTGTTATCTTTTTCACTTTGCTGCCCTTCTTCCCCTTGCTTCCCTACTTCATCATCATGTTGTTGTTGTTCATCTTCATTTTTCTGCTCATCATCATGCTCTTCTTCATCATGCCCTTCTTCCCCTTGCTGCCCTTCTTCATTGTGATCTTTTTCACTTTGTTGCCCTTCTTCCCCTTGTTGTTCCTCCTCTTCATCATGATGTTGTTTATCATGTTCTTCTTCCCCTTGCTGCTCTATTTCATCATGTTGTTGTTCATCTTGCTCTTCCTCCCCTTGCTCATGCTCTTCTTCCTCATCATGCTCTTATTCTTGTTCAATGGGAAATTTGAGCTTCTTGGGAATGGGCTTGCTTAAAGAAGGCGAAGGATGGTGAGTGGAAGGTGAAGGAGATGTATGGAATAATGGAACAATGGCGAAATATGGATGTGCAATGAAAGTATCCCAAGATATTTCCTTCCTCTCGAGCTGATGAAGAATGCTAACCTTGATGAGGGAATGATGGAAGAGGCAGGCTGACTGCTGAGAAGGAGGTATTTTTTGAACAGTGGAGGCCATTTTTTCAATACTTCTATGGAGGAAGAACGAGAGATTTAACAATTTGGCTCTTGTGAAATGCATGAGAAATCAGACATGGTAAGCATAGACTGGGGAGAATCTTCCCTCACAAGTGAAGTATTTCATGATTATCTTCATGAGGGGGGCATAACTAGTCAACAGATATGAGAAGGGAATGATGGATGGACATGTATCTCTATGCTCAGGCTTCAAAAAGGGTTTGTACTGTTCTGATTCTAGGTGGCTCTGTTTAAACCACTTCTCTCCGACATAATGGATTTTAGTGGCTTTGGAAATGGATCTGGGAGAAAACTTGAATTCCAAGCCTGCTAGCTAAAAGTGTTTCCCTTGATATCTCAAAGCACAAAGATGTGTCAAAGGGGAATAACTTTTCACCTCCTGCACCCTTTGAAAAAACTCTAGACACCCAACCTCATGAAATTTAAATAGGACTGATGGATTAGCATTTACCTCTTTAATTGAAATAGGTTCAAATCTCCTGTGGAGGCCACTTCTACTGTCTTGCCTAGGAGTAATTTTGTTTTGGATACTCTTTGCAAAAACAAGATGTCTCAAATGGCCCTTGAAATGTTTTTCAAAAACACGCTTGTCCTCCTTATAAGTCATTGTTTAATCCTCTTTGATGCCAAATAACAAGTATTTTTCAAATGAAACAAAATCAACTTATCACTGTGCTTGGGAAAATAACTCTGAAAAGATTTGTTTGTGGTTTATTTGTGAAGAAAGAACATCTTGTGTTTTGAAAAAAACACTTTTTCCTCCAAACACCTTTATTTTGTTGTTCACTGTTTTTCACAAAGTAAAAGAAAACACCCTTCAACTGATTTAAAAGACATTCACAGACTCTGTTTTTGGAACTATGGGGGTTGTACAGAGTTTGTTGTCTCATAACATAAACAGGAAGTTTCTAAATTTACCAAGCCTTCACCTTTTTGCCACTATATAGATGATCACCTAAAAATGTTTTGTGGTCTCTGCACCTTTTTTTATCTGTCTAGCAGTTGTGGGATAGTTTTGGCTTTTTAATAACCCTAGAAGAGCTTTCAACTTTGGTCTAACACACCTCCTTTCTCAGTCACTGTTTTATCCTCTGAATTTTTGACAAAGTTTGCTCCTTGTAGCAACTGTGGGTTATCACCATGTTTGACGGCATCTAGGGCTCTCCAAAACTGATTAAAAACACCCTTGCCTATCACAGTGTGGATATTTGACACTCACAGTCAACAAGAACCTTTGATTTTCGACCAAAAAACCCCACCTTATAACACTATTTGTCTCTTGGAAACACAGCAAGAGCACATCACCTCTTAAACTCAAATTTTTTCATGGAGTGAGAAAAATACCTTAAAAACGCTTAAGGGCCTTGTTTTATTGGTTGAGCAGCTCTCAAAAGAGTTTTTTGAAGGTGTTTAGGTGAGTGGCACGTTCACAAGAAAGAACTCCGCACAGTCGGGTCGGCCTTGGGCGGTGGGTGAATGGCGCTACAGGTGTGTCGTGTGCTGCTATAGGCGCGCCACATAGCCATTATAAACCTTTGTATCTTTGTTCGCAGGCACACCACACAAGATTGAGGGCCTTAAAAACTCTGAAAAACAATGAAATCACTTGCTTCTCCAATGAACAGCCAGGGGATCACTTGGTTAGTGTTTTGAAATTGCACAGTGGGACTTTGCAATGGTTTCATCCACCTTTAAATGATGAAAAGCCAACAACATTTTGAACATACTTGTGAGTGTTTGAATGCCCTTTTGAAAAATGCTTTTGTTATAACAAAACTCAAATGACTTTAAAAACGTTAAAGGGGCCCATATTTGATCAAGTTTATAATAAAGTGATGTGGTCAACCTTTTTAGGATACCAAATACATGACCCCATTTCACTGCCTTTTCACTATTTCTTCACATAGAAAAATAACCCTGTCACCTTTTTTCCATTTCTATCCTTAAAAAGGAAAAATTCTTTGGAGTAATAACAAAGAGTGTTGATGCATCCTTATCATGATATTTCTCTTTGACCGTGGGTGAAAAATTAGTTTCCTTCACCTAGGTTTTTCAATCATCTGTTTATCAAAAAGGAAATCCTTTAAAGACCTTTCCTACAATCATATGCAACAACAAGGTATTTTCACATGTTTCATAGAAAAAAGGCCTTTGTTTGTGACAGTGGCATGTTTCTTTTCTTTGAATGTTGTCCTTGAATTTAAAACACATGCCATACCCTTTTCTTCACACATACTGTCTCTATGTGTTTATTTTCATATTCTCCTTCAGAAGCAAGGCTTAGACTACCTTCTTGTCAATTTAATGAGTTTTGAAAAAGACCTTATGGACAGGAAAAGCAAAGCTTCCTTGAACATCAAAATATCACTACTTGGCCATATGCTTAACAACATTTTCTACTCATAATCAACCAATTGTTTCCCAATGCACTTAAACTCTGCCTTTCAATCAATGAAACCATATAATCAATCCTTGAGACTCCACTGTTGTGTTAGTGGTTTCATCCATTGGAGAAAAAGGTGGAAAACAATTTTTAAGGCTGTTTACAACATTGTTAGCCTTGTGCCCTTTAAATAAGGCCATACCTCTGCTCCTGGCCCTCTGCTTGTTAAATGAAGGAGGCCTTTCAACCAATGACCTAACCATCTGCTCATATTTGGAGGAGGTTTTACATAGTCATCCAACCCTCTGCTCATGTTTGGAGGAGTTTTACATAGTGATGCTATTTCATCCCTTTCTCAAACTATGTCATGTTTCCTTATAGTACCTATTCACAGTTAAGTAAATAAAAGTGACTAATTGAAAATATACCATGAGGGGCATCCTATGGGATATGTAATCCCGTGGTTAGAATACCCTTATACATCTTTAGACATCAGAAGCAACTTGACCTGTATCTGCAGAGTATTACTTGCTAGTCATAAGTCACTAACCTTTTGATTGTGTTTGTAGGAGCTCATTGAAATACCTCTCTAACTAGTACTTGCATCCCAGGCTCAAAACCACATGAGAAGTAGTTGTCTTCTCATGTTAAGTTTAATAATGTCTTCTGGAACTCTCGTACACTTATGCTTTTAAAAATACATTGAAACACTGTAAATCCACCTAGTATCAGTTTGGCTTTTGGCATATACATTGCTGAGACATCAAGACTCTTTAGTGGCATGACTTAAGGGTGGATCAAGCTTTATTTGCAGAATAGGAAGGTCATCTCTGACTAGTTGATATTAGACAGAGGTTATTTTCGCTTCAGGATAGTTTTCCAAGGGAGGAATGCCGAAAGCGCCACTACCTAACTTAGGGGAGATTTCTGACAGATTTGGAGTATTCTCTTTGGAGCTGATGGACAAGTTTGTATGACTGAGACTAGATAGGGCTTGAAAATTAGGTTTTTCTCATTATAGGATGATTGAAAAGGTAGGAAGGAAAAATGTTTATGGGTGTTTTCTAGCTGACAAATTTGACAAATTAGAGATCAGCTGCTAGAAAACTTGGCTTTAAAAACTAGTCATCATCAACAATTGAAAAATACTAATGACTAACATCATCTTCATGTGACATAGCTCCTTAGAAATAACATTGTCATTTCCTTTGTTGAGAAAAGTGCTGTTGTAGCCCTCTTCATTGGGACCTTTTTTGAAGATAAAAGGTAAAGGAGGCTTGTCTCAAGCTCCTAGAAGGATTTTTTTTGTGTCCACTTCAGGATTTCAGCTCCAGATAGATATATTTAAAGGATCCCAGACCAGGGATCAAATCCTGCTGCCTCCATTTATGGAAAATTCATTTTCTAAGCTTGGATTGATAACTATTCCCAATCAGGAATTTCACTTATCTATAGACATAATCTGTGAAGGGTCATGTAGCCTCTGGATCTCACCATTCCTTGAGAGGGTGACATATCCATAAAATGCCCCCATAGACTATCTCTAGAATAGAATTGTGACATTTCTGAAAAAAGGAATATTACAGTGGTATCAAAGCATATTTCTTGGCTCAGCCTGTGGCCTTCAAAGCCCAAGAAAGAGAACAAAAGATGAAGAGGATGAGATTTATCTCATCCATTTTTGAGAAGAAGAAGAATCTCCCCAAGGAGGAAGAGAAAACAGAAAAGGAGGACCCATGCACTTCCTATTCTCATCTAGAAGGAAATAAGGAGTTCAGAAGGAGAGAGACTCTATCTCTTGGAAGAAAGGAGGATAAAATACTCACAAGTATTCTTCCCAAATCTATGCAAGGCACACATGAAGATTTGAGAAAGGTTAGGAGGGAGATTGATGGAGAATCTCAAAGAGGGTTCGAAATTGAAGGAAGCCCTAGATTTGCACATGGTGAGGGTAAGCATGTAGCCACACACCATGATGAACAACACAGTCAAAGGCCCAAAATTCTTGTGAGGGATATGAAAGAAGGAGGAAAGGTGACTAAGGTGGAAATCCTTAGTGATTTCTTGAAGGAGTCTGAGTCTCCCACTCATGAATTTAGAAATCAGCCCACTTTTTCTGAGTTTTGCAAGAGCAAGGTGAAGGGGAAGGAGCAGCAAGATAGATTTCATATATCTACTTTTGGAAGTTCACCTTCATATTTAGCCAAATATTGGGTGGAGGAGCCAAACACCTTCCAACAGCAGCACTACATTTCAGAAGAAAAAATCATCAAGGTTACACCGCTGCATTTGAGAGGTAAGGCTCATGAATGGTGGAAACTTGAGTCCATTTTTTTTTAGAATGTTAAGGCTTCATATTATGTAAATTTCACTAAGTCATTGGTGAAAAGACATGATTATAACATTATGTGATGGAGTTAAACCAACGGACTCAAACTAAACCCTTGCAAACCATTGGAGGAGCTAAAAACTTGCATCAAGCCTTGTTGGAGGCCCAACTTTCATCCCACACCTTTGATAAAAAAACCAGAGAGCTCTCTTTTTAATAGGTGGATCAGATTATTGGGATGTTTCCCATTTATTGCAGAGACATAAGGAAACAACGATGCCAAATCTAGACATCATCTAGTACCTCATGCAGAGGAAGAAGGAGCTTTTGTTCCAAATAGAGGGATTATTGTCTCTTTGAAAGAAGGTCCCCAGGATATTATGCATGGAGATCAAGGCACACTTCATGATTCACATGTGCCATGGAAGATGAGGTGTAAAACCATGAAGATTCAAGAATAAGATAAAGGAGAGACCCAGCACCATGTGATGAGGAGGGCCCATCTCTATCCATTTATGGAGGTCATTACACCTAGGAAGGTGATTGAGCTACGTAGTGGAAGCATGGACAGGGTTGTTCATCCATGTATATATTCATATTCAAATGAGAGTGTCTCATTGAGTGGAGAAATCACACCAAGGAGGCCAATGGTTCAGAAGAGCAGGATAGATGCTTCAGAGATTGAGGCATCAATCACTGATTTCAGCAGTGTGGAGGCCTTGGGACAGCGTGCTGCAGCGTTGGGGGTTTTGGGTAAAACCAAAGCAGAGGTTAGCATCCCCTCACTATCATTCTTACCCACTCTCCTTTTAGTACCTGTGTTGTGGCAGGGGAAGCAAGGGAGGGATAGAATCCTTCCCACTTGTACAGTTGGCATGGGAGTAGTACATGCACACCACTCTTTGGAGGAATGGGCACAGTCACTTCTTTTCCTTGGGAGGAAGAGGAGAGATTCATCTACGGGTTTCTCCTTTTGCATGAGCATAAAACATGGTAAGGATATTGTTCATTTATATGATTTACATGCTGATTCCTTAACCATGTGTATGCAGGATGATGCTCCAAGGGGGAGCATTCTTTGTCAAAGGCTCCTTGATCTACCTGGGGCCAAGAGCATAGTTGACGGTCATCCCCTTTATCGACCTGGGGAAGATTTGTATTTTGGAGGAAATGCTCACCATGCATCATACATCACTAATTTTCTCCAAATACATGAGGAGAATGTAGCAGCAAACCATTGGTTGAGGAACCACATCTTTTGTCATTCTCCATTGCAGTTTATGCTCAGGCTATGATGGTTGCATATGAGGGATCATTGCCCCACTCACTCACTACATATGGTAGCCAACATGACTTTAATTATGGCTCCTTATGATATTATTGATCACATTATTTTCAGGAGCATGATTGGGAGAGAGGCACATGGGTTGAATGTGTCCTTTTGGGGATAATACCCCCATACTTTTTGTAGGCCATGCTCTAAGGGGAGCATGAGAGATGATGTGGCCACCATAGTTTAGCATTTCTTCCTTATTGAGGTGAGCCATGGAATTTATGGGGAGTCATATGATGGTGTTGATCTCCTTCTCATCACAAAGCAAATACATTGGGCCAGATTGATTCACAAGGGAGGAGGGAAGATCCTTGGAGATCCAAACTTCATCTTGCCACTTGAGGGCAACATTTCTGCAGCCCAAGAGCAGCCATCACTCTACACTTTTAATGAGTGGATAAGTGAACAGCGTGGGGCAGGCTATGATTCCTACCACTTTCAGATTTTTAGCCCACCTTCTTTGTTGGAGCTCAAGGTGGAAGAAGATGTTCAACAGTTGCCTTATCTGAAGGTAACTAGATTCATATGGATGGTTGTTTGGGGATGGAGGATTCACATGAGGGGAATGTTCTTCCCAATTTATTTTGACACCATGCCTCAAGGAGACCTCTAGACAACACCTTATTTCCTTCTTGAGTACATTCCATGTTCATGATGATTGCCATACTGGCTAGTTTATATTACTTGAGAGGAGCAGTATGGAGACTCTTGTTGATACAAAATCTCATTCTTCATGAGGAGTTCATCATAAGTATATGCTACAGTTGGAGGGAGAGGAAATCCTACAGTTCTATCCTTACAAGTTTCTTGAGGGCAAGCAAAATTTGGGAGGGGAGGACTGTAATGTTCCAAAATTTTATGGAACATTAAAAACTTTTGTTTTTGCTTTAGGAGGAGAATAAATGGGTAAGGAAACCCATTGATAATAAAAATCTGAATAAAGGAACCCTTATAATGTGAAAAGGGATCAATAAATAACTAGATTTCACACCCCATGTTTGAAAAGAGACAATTTTCAGGTGGATAAATCTAGAAGAGGCCAAGTTACTGCGCAGATTGAGAAGATAACGTTCACTTGGTGGGCCAGTGCAGTTTGCATGAGAAGGATATCATTATAGAGAGGAAAATCTAAGGTGTGGGGCCCATGACAAAGCACCCTTAACATGTTTAAAAGGAGAATGAAGCAACCATTCTCATTCATGCTTTTGATTATCATTTTGCTTGTCTTCTCATATAAGAGCATTCTTTGGCTATTTAGCTGAGATGCAGTGCTACTAGCACTGGGTGTTCCCGGGCGGGAATCCAATCTCTTCCATAAAGTAGCTCTTGGAAGAGCTTGTTCTTCACATTCCCCATATTCTAGCTTGAGGCCAAATAATTTCATTCAACTCCAGCGCAGTCTCCATTGGTGGTTGAGCTGTGTTGCTGGGTGTTGAAGGGAAAGGTTTCTCAACATCACCTCCGGCATTGTATTTCAGATGAGAGAAGTCTCCATTTTTTGGGAAAAATACTGAGAGGGGGGGGGGGGGGGTGAATCAGTATTTAGAGCTGACAATCAATTTTTCTTTTCTTTTCTTTCTCTTAAAACCATATGTTACATTATTGCATCCAACTTGTATGTCCAGAGATCTTATTAGATCATTACATCATTTATTCATCAGATAAGTAGTAAGCATGAACATAAATAACATAACAAACCATCAAACATAAGCAACACATATGAACACGGGTTAGAACGACCAATTGGAAAACCTGCTATGATAACTCGTCTTCAATATTTATTATAAAGATAATTTCACCAATTTTATCTTTAGTATCAGACTTATACCCGACACGCGAGGCACCCACACGGCTACAACCTTCTCTCATTTACCAACTACCACTGGAAGAGAGCTACAACCCCCCTCACTGAAGGCTTCGACCCTCAGATCTACTACGGACCACGTTTCATCAATTTTCATACTGGATCCACCAGTTTCCATTATACCTTGACCACAGTTATTCATTCAGCCTCCCCCAGTTCTTCATGATTTCGTCCGTCGTTCAAACCAGAGATTCATCATCGTCAGATCATTATATCCATGGGTGCATCGTAGATTCAGATTTATCAGTTAAGAACAAGGTTTCCCATGCAGATATTCCTTAGAAAAATTTATTCATTCACAACCCTTACGCATGCACACACGTACTCTATTTATCTTCTCCTTATATAGTTTTGCCTTTAGTAAAACCATGAGTCAAAACCATCCAACTACCAATGGTATTCATATTAAAATTCGAACCAATCCAAATTGAAAAATCCAATCTTCGTTCTTCCATGCACAAAATGTCCCAAAGGTATTCTTTTTCTCTGCCAAATAATTCTATAGCCAAGGTTAAGTAATATTAACGTGTCGCTGATGGTTTTACTTTCTTTTATTGGAGTTTTATTTATCAAGTGTTAAATGGGAATTTAAATGTATTAATATCATCTCATCACATGTGTGCTGTGATCAGATGTCTAGTAATCCTGGCATCAGTGATGGATTTTTATAAAGCCAGACATCTTTGCAGATCACAGCAGAACTTTCTACACATTGCATAATAAAGCGGCTTAATCAATGTGTTTAAAAGCTGGGGCCATTGCTAACAATCAGCAGTCGAAGGAGCTCCACGCTCCACCTTCGCATCCATCATCAATCCAGATGTCAGCAGAGCAACACTTGTGAGACGTACTTGTGATGTCACGTTGTGTTATTCTTTGCACACCTTCAACAAATGATGACCGTCCGATGACCCCTTCCCAGATCAACGGTGCTCAACAATATCGCTGGGCATCCTGGGTTGAACTATAACGTGCGATGGCACGTAGTGGTAAGTGGTTTGGTGAAGTCATATAGGGACGCATGTCGAGCACTCTATGGAATCGCTCCTTAACCAGGAAATACCGCTTGCTCCACATAGGCAGTGCGATGAAAACCATAAACCGCCTTCATTGTTCACTCGGTCATGGTTCCGCTCTTCCACGCAGGGTTCCGTCGCCTTTTCAATGTATTATTATAATTAAGTTGCGCTTTAATGTTTTTCCTTTTATTACAGTTCCATTGCTAAGTTTAACGCTTTGCTCACAATTTCATTTGAGTCTTTTAACATACATTATTTACACCGATTGCTGCCTTCCAACCTTGACACAACAAAATGTCACTATGTCTTCAATTCTGCTGTGATATATATAATATATCAACCTTCCATTGCATGTTCGGAGTTCTATCTTGTCACAATTCCGCTTCTAACTGCACATTCATGTTCTTGATTCCGCAAGCTGATTACTGTACTATGGTCCATCACAATTATAATCTCTACTACATTCATCATATCTCTGCAACCATTAATTCCTTCAATTTATACACTAAATCTTTAATTTTGAATCCTTGCCACAGGGTTTATGATGTTTACGGAAAATGATTCATAGTTGTCCACAGGGACTCAACTATCCTTCCTTCTGAATTCTATCAAGAATATACATATAATTCACAGAAAATGTAGAACCTTTTCTTGTTTGATGGCCTTTTTCTTCTACTCTGTATCTAGACAATTCTGCTTCAATTATGCATTCTAATTCTATTCACTGTCTCTACTTCTTGTCTAATGCTGCTCCTTGCTTCTCTCTTTGCCTTGTTGCTGTTCAGATGCTCCTTTTGTGTCACTTCCTTTGCCATCAATGACAACATTTCCAAAAATCTCCCCCTTTGGCATTAGTGGCAATACTCTTCCTCTAATTATCTTATAGATGCCCTTTATGGCTTTTCCTCCCCCTTTGACGTCAATGGCAAAGAGTTGATCAAGATCCTTTGAACCAACAATACCATGCTCCCCCTGAGATCATGCTGCATATTATGACCAACAATGCATCCTTTTCATATGACCAATGCTCCCCCTTAGCCTGTGCAATCAGAGATGCCTAAAAGCACCTCACAACCAATTTAATCTTCTATATTTAAGTAGACCTGATCCTCTGCATGGCAGAGACTACTCCCAGTTTCTGTTTGAGATATTCAAACGCTTCCCTGGGTAGAGTTTTGGTAAATATATCAGCAACTTGTTCTTTGGAGGGAACATATTCCAATTTCACCTTTTGTTCAAGCACTTGTTCACATAAGAAGTGATATTTGATGGGAATGTGCTTGGTCTCGGAATGCATAGCAAGATTCTTTGAGATACTGATGGCACTTGTATTGTCACACATAATGGAGATAGGAGGTGAACATTTTATATTAAAGTCTTGTAAGTTTTGCATCATCCAGAGAAGTTGAGTGCAGCATGATGCGGTAGCCACATATTCTGCTTCAGTTATAGATAAGGCAATAGAGCTTTGCTTCTTGCTAAACCAAGATACTAACCGGGGCCCCATATAGAATTCACAACCACTAGTGCTTTTCTGATCATCAACACTTCCAGCCCAATCTGCATTAGTGTATGCATGAAGAGTAAGATCAGCATTATTTGGATACCATAGTCCAAAGTCTTGAGTTCCTTGTAGATATTTGAATATTCTTTTCACAGCCTGAAGATGAGTCTCTTTTGGATTAGCTTGGAATCATCCAACAATCCCAACTGCATGCATGATGTCTGGTTTTGTCCCAGTGAGATAAAGTAGACTTCCTATCATAGATCTGTATTCTGGTTGATTCACCGTGGGGGAATCATCATTAGAACTGAGATTACATCCGGTTATCATTGGTGTACTTACAGGTTTGCAATCTTCCATGCCATAATTCTTCAAGATTTGCTTGAGATATTTTTCTTGTGATAAGAATATGCCATTTGTTGCTTGTTGCACTTGCAAGCCAAGAAAGAATGTTAGTTCCCCAAGTAAAGACATTTCAAATTCTTGCTTCATATCAGAAGCAAATTTCTGACTCATAGACTCTTCATTACTTCCAAAAATGATATCATCAACATATACAACCACAATCAATAGTTTGTCATTTTCAGTTTTTGTGTATAAGTTGCTATCAGCAGACCCTTTTGAAAATCCTTGTTGATGAAGATATTTGTCAAGACGATAGTACCATGGTCGTGGAGCTTTTTTGAGACCATATAGAGCCTTTTTAAGTCTACAAACAATTTTTTCATCATTTTCCAAAATGAATCCTTCTGGTTGTTCTATATAAACTTCTTCTTCTAGATCACCATTGAGAAAAGCAGATTTAACATCCATTTGATAAACTTGATTTTTTGGAAGCTTGAAAAAGCAAGAAACATTCTTATGGCTTCAAGTCTGGCTACAGGAGCAAAGGTTTCTTCAAATTCTATACCTTCTTATTGAGCATACCCCTTGCAAACAAGTCTAGCTTTATTTCTTATAACATCCCCATTCTCATTTAACTTGTTTTTGAATATCCATTTAGTTCCAATGACATTTTTGTCATGAGGTCTTGTTACTAATCCCAAGTGTGATTCTTTTCAATTTGATCAAGCTCTTCATTCATGGCTTGAATCCAGCATTCATCTTTGCTAGCTTGACTGAAATTGTGAGGTTCAATAGTGGACAGAAATGCCAGATTGCTAGAAGATCCCACAAGAGTCCTTCTTGTTTGTACACCTGATCCCTTTTCTCCCAAAATTTGAGATTCTGGATGATTATTTTGAACATATCTGGATGGATCCTTTTCAGACAAATCATCTTCAGATTCTTCATTGGGTTTACTGTCTATATTATCCTTATTTGATGTAGAAGGATATATGTCATCATCGTCTTCATCGGTTGTTTGTTTTTCTTCTTTTGGAGTTGCAGGAGACTCATCAGTAACAACATCAATACATTCAACAATCTTTCAAAGTCTTTTATTGTAACATTTATATGCTTTACTCCTAGAGGAGTAACCAAGAAATATTCCTTCATCTGCTCTCGGTTCTAACTTGCCAAGTTTTTCATCATTATTTTTGATAAAGCATTTTGTTCCAAAAATTCTAAAATGCTTTATAGTAGGAGGATTACCATACTAGAGTTCATATGGAGTTTTATCACTATTTACACGAACATGTGCCTTGTTGAGAATGTTTACTGTTGTATGTGCTGCTTCTCCCCAAAATGTGTCAGGTGTTCCGGAATCATCAAGCATTGCTCTAGCCATTTGTTGAACTATTCTATTCATTCTTTCTGCAACACCATTTTGTTGTGGAGTACCAGCTATAGAGAACTATATTTTTATGTCATGTTGTTCACAAAATTCAAAGAATTAATCTAATGTATATTCTCCTCCTTGATCATACCTGAGGCACTTAATTTTTAGATCTAATTCATTTTCAACTAGTGCTTTGAATATCTGAAATTTCTCAAATGCTTCATCTTTGTGTTTAAGCAGCCCAATTCAACACATTCTAGAGAAATCATCAATGAATAAGCTATAGTATTCTTCACCACGTGGTGAATTTTTCCTCACAGGTCCACATATGTCAGTATGAATGAGTTCAAGAGGCTTACTTGATGATCCTTCCTTGGCATTAAATTGTACTCTCGTTTTCTTACCAAATTGGCAAGATTTGCATATGATATTTTCAGGTAGAGTAATATTGGGAAGATCACGAACAACTTTAAGTCTGCTTGATTTGTTGATTTGAGAGAAGCTCAGATGCCCCAAACTTCTATGCCATAGCCAATTTTCTGAATATTTACTCAAGTAACATTGTTCTTTGCAGTTCTTCAATACATACAGGTTGCTTGGAGTTCTTTTTCCTTTTATAATTTCTTTTCCTGTATCAAGATCACGTACCACACATTATTTTGAACTAAATACCACTTCAGTTCCTTGATCACACATTTGACTTACAGTTAACAGGTTATGCTTTAATCCATCCACATACATAACTTCATTAGCTTTCACCTTTTCTTTTAGAAAAACAGACCCTTTTCCCTTAATGACCGCAGGAGTATCATTCCCAAATGTAACATTCTTTTCTTTTTCTAAAGCACTATATGCTAGAAGTTTGTTTTTGTCACCTGTCATGTGTCTTGAGCATCCACTATCAATGTACCATTGGTTTTCTTCATCTTCTGCAAATAACGCTATGCCACAATTTTCAACTTGTAATTCCTTCTTTTTCCATACTTTGGAGCTTGAAGGTACATGTTCTTTTGGCTGAACTTTGCTCTTGCATTCAGATTCTTCATGGCCAAAGTTATTGCAATAAGCACATTCAACTTCATTTTGAAGAGGAGAAAAGTTGTTATAAGTATTCTTCTTTGTTTCAATATCAATCCTTTTCTTTCTTTCTTCTCTTTTCATGATGGTTTTATATGCAACACATTGAACAACTTTATGACCAAAATTGTGACATGAGAAACATTGTCCATTGAAGAAGAAATTTCTGCGATCATAAAATCTTCTATATGAATTTACTTGTTGATTGGTGTTTCTTTGAAAGACATTCCTATTAGTGTTCTTTGAATTGAGATGATCATGCTTTACCTGTAAAGATTCTTTATTCCCTTGCTGAGTGGCAACATGTTGTAAACCAGCTGTAACTGCTTTTAGATAATTTGGTGCTGAAGCCTGAGAAGATTCTCCGATATATCCAAGACCTGTCTTTATAAGAGGAGAATGTTGTACCTTGATAATTTCATCTAAGGTTTCAGATCCTTTAGCAAATCTAATATTCAGAGTCTTTACTTTCTCAATTTCTTTTCTTAGACTTACTACTTCACACTCTAATTTCTCATTGTGTTTCTCTTTTTCTTCAAGCTGATTTTTCAGAGTTCCTATGGTTATTTTACTCTTTTCTAAGCAAATTTTGAGTTTATTGTTTTCATCAAGAAAATAACTGTCTTCTAGAGCATCCACAAAAGTATCCTTTTCTTCTCTAGTTTCTTTTTCAAATTCCATGAGAAGTCTAAGATCTTGTTCACATTCTTCCTCACTATCAGATAACCCATCACTGTCTTCATGAGTATAGTAACTCTTTCTAGTACTAAAACAATTCTTATTCCTTCTTGCTACTTCCTTCCCCTTTTTATGTGTTTCTTTATAAGGACACTTAGCAGCATAATAACCAACTCTTCCACAATCAAAACATTTGAAAGGAATCTTACCTCTAAACCGTCCTGTGCCAAGTTGAAGTTTCTTTACAAAGTTTATCTCATCTTCTTTTGAGATATATCATGATCCTTCTGTTTTTTGTACTTCCTTCCCTTTTGTAGAAGTTCTAAAGATTGCTTCTTTGACTTCAGATGGTCCTCCTCTTCACATTTCATATGCAGTTAGTATGCCATGAAGTTGCACCACAGTAAGATTTTGAAGATCTTTCTTTTCTTCAAGAGCAGAAAATTTTGGCTCAAATTTTGTCGTTAGTGATTTTAAGACTTTCTCAACCAAAGTAGATTCGGTTATTGTTTCTCCCAGATTTCTCATACGATTTAAAATATCATCAAGACGTAAAAAGAAATTGGCAATGCTCTCCTCATTATCCATTTTTAGATTCTCATATTGGATTCTGAGAGGATGGAGTTTAGCACTTTTTACCTTTGCTTCAGCTTCATAACTTAGAATGATTTTGTCCCATATTGCCTTTGTTGTATTCAGCTGCATGACTTTGACAAATTCTGATTCAATTAGACTTCCCAATAGAGCATTGACCGCCTTTGCATTTGTTTCATAATTCTTTCTTTTCGTCGGATCTGTTGGTACTGCAGCTGGATATTGATATCCTCCTTCAACAATTTCCCATACCTCTGCTCCCAGAGACTAAAGATAGGATCTCATCCTTGTTTTCCAGAAGATTAAATTGTTTCTGTTAAAGAGCGGAGGCCTGATAGATGATGTTCCATCTTGATTTCTCATCTTGCTTAATCTTCCTTCTAGCGGCTAAGCTTTTTCAGAAGGACCTGCTCTGATACCAATTGTTGGGAAAAATACTGAGAGGGGAGGGGTGAGTAAGTATTTAGAGCTGACAATCAATTTTTTTTTCTTTTCTTTCTTTTAAAACCATATGTTACATTACTGCATCCAACTTGTATGTCCAGAGATCTTATTAGATCATTGCATCATTCATTCATCAGATAAGTAGTAAGCATGAACAAAAATAATAGAACAAACCATCAAACATAAGAAACACATATGAACACCAGGATTTAAGGTGGAAACCCAATTTGGGAGAAAACCACCACTGCTGTTAACTCAGTCTTCAATATTTATTATAAAGAAAATTTGTTACAATTTTATGCTGGCACAGACTTATACTAGCATGCAGGCACCCACCTGCAGAAGGCTACAACCTTCTCTCATTTACCAGCCTTTCCTAGAAGGTAGCTACAACCCCCTGTTCTCGTTTACTAGCTACCACTGGAAGGGAGCTACAACCCCCTCACTGAAGGCTTCGACCCTCAGCACCACTGCGGACCACGTTTCATCAATTTTCACACGGATCCACCAGTTTCCACATGACATACCTTGCAGGCCACCAGATTTATTCATTCAATACACTCACACCAGTTCTTCATGATTTCGTCCGTCGTTCAAACCAGAGATTCATCATCGTTAGATCATTATATCCATGGGTGCATCGTAGATTCAAATTTATCAGTTAAGAATAGAGTTCGCCCATGCAGATATTCCTTAGAGAAATTTATTCATTCACAACCCTTACGCATGCATACTCGTACTCTATTTCTCTTCTCCTTATATAGTTTTGCCTTTAGTAAAACCATGAGTCGAAACCATCCAACTACCAATGGTATTCATATTAAAATTCGAACCAATCCAAATTGAAAATCCAATCTTCATTCTTCCATGCACGAAATGTCCCAAAGGTATTCTTTTTCTCTGCCAAATAATACTATAGCCAAGGTTAAGTAATATTAATGTGCCGCTGATGGTTTTACTTTCTTTTATTGGAGTTTTATTTATCAAATTCGTGGAATTTGATAAATAAGCATCATTCACACCCTTTGATAATTAATTATTAATAATCCGTGCTTTTATGAAATGGCCTTTTTAAAATAGACCTTTGGATCCAGCCCCACATGCATAATCGACGGCTTAATCAATATTATTTAAAACTGGGGCCCATTTCTAACAATCAACCCGATCGAAGGGCTCATGTTCCATCACGCCACGTCATCCAATCCGACGGATATCGCTTGGGCAACTTGCAGGGAAATAATGCGAAATGGTGCGCCGTACTTGTGTTATTCTTCGCGCACCTTGAACAAATGATGACCGTCTGATGACCCCTTCCCAGATCAACGACGCTCAACGATATCGCTCGGCATCCTGGGTCGGACTATAACGCGCGATGGCGCGCAGTGGTAAGTGGTTTGGTGAAGTCGTACAGGGACGCGTGTCGAGCACTCTATGGAATCGCTCCTTAACCAGGAAATATCGCTTGCTCCGCATAGGCAGTGTGATGAAAACCATAAACCGCCTTCACTGTTCACTCGGTCATGGTTCCGTCGCCTTTTCAATGTATTATTATAATTAAGTTTCGCTTTGATGTTTTGCCTTTTATTATAGTTCCATTGCTAAGTTTAACGCTTTGTTCACAATTTCGTTTGAGTCTTTTAACATACATTCTTTACACCGGTTGTTGCCTTCCGACCTCGACACAACACAATGTCACTTTGTCTTCAATTCTACTGTGATATATATAATATATCAACCTTCCATTGCATGTTCGGAGTTCTATCCTATCGCAATTCCGCTTCTAACTGCACATTCAAGTTCTTGATTCCGCAAGCTGATTACTGTAATATGGTCCATCGCAATTATAATCTCTGCTACATTCATCATATCTCTGCAACCATTAATTCCTTCAATTTATACACTAAATCTTTAATTTCGAATCCTTGCCAGAGGGTTTATGATGTTTACGGAAAATGATTCATAGTTGTCCACAGGGACTCAACTATCCTTCCTTCTGAATTCTATCAAGAATATATATATAATTCACAGAAAATGCAGAACCTTTTCCTGTTTGATGGCATTTTTCTCCTACTCTGTCTCTGGAAAATTCTGCTTCAATTATGCATTCTACTTCTATTCACTGTCTCTGCTTCTTGTCTAATGCTGCTCCTTGCTTCTCTCTTTGCCTTGTTGCTATTCAGATGCTCCTTCTGTGCCACTTCCTTTGCCATCAATGACAAAATTTCCAATTGGGAGATCAGTGAGGAAGTTTTTGATCTTCATTCCATCATCCTTGGCATCAGGCCAATAATTTTCCATTAGCAGAAGAGCATCCCTCTTCCTTGACCGCAGAGTTCATAAAGAGAATTTGCAGTGAGGGTTGCAGCATTTTAGTGGGTAGTGAGATCTTCAATGAAAGGATCATCCTTTCATTTGGAAGATTGAGAAGAGGAGTTACATCATAGATTTCATCATCTTCAGCAAGGATCCTCCTATTTCCAATTTCTATTGAGTTGCAACAGCCACCCAACAACTCCGCCATTTTGTCTAATTTTCATCCAATCCCCTTAATGGATTGTTGTATTGTATTTTCAGGTGTTGCAACCAAATCATTTCTTTACTAGCCTCTGTAGCAGCAACATACTCTGCTTCTTTTGTTGAAAGTGCAACAACACTGGATTTTTGAAACCCAACTGACAGTTGTTCCACCTACAGTAAATACAAACCCTGTAGTGCTCCTCCTGTTATCTCTGTCACTTTCCATATCTGCATCAACATATCCCTGTAGAGAAATGTTTAAATGACCAAATCATAATGCTTGATTTGTGGTACCTCTCAAATATCTGAGAATCCATTTTATTCCCATCCAATGTTCTTTTCCTGGATTGTTCATGTACCTGCTTGCAACTCCCACTGCATGTGCAATATCAGGCCTTGTGCAGACCATTGCATACATTAAGCTTCCAACTACGGATGCATATGGAAATTTAGACATATAATCCATTTCTTATTTGGTCTTGGGGCACATCTCCTTAATAAGTTTGAAATGGCTAGCAAAAGGTGTATTAACTGGTTTTTCATTCTGCATATTAAATCTTTTCAACACCTTTTGTATGTACTCATTCTGAGACAGTGTTAATTTGCGATTTTTCCTGTCTCTAATTATTCTCATACCAAGGATTTGTTTTGCAGCTCCCAAATCCTTCATTGCAAATGAATTTGCCAATTTTCTTTTGAGCACATTTATTTCCTACAAGTTAGACCCTGCAACATGCATGTCATCTACATACAATAACAGTATAATATATATGCCATCATTTTGCCTTTTCAAATAAACACAATGATGAGAGTGACATCTAGTATAACCTTGTTTAGACATAAACTTGTCAAATTTTAGATACCACTACCTTGGAGCTTGTTTTAAGCCATACAAGCTCTTCTTTAGATTGCACACTAATTTTTCTTTCCCTTTGACCTCATATCCTTCTGGTTGCTCCATATAGATCTCTTCCTTGAAATCTCCATGGATAAATGTTGTCTTTACATCTAACTGTTCAAGATGTAAATCTTTTGCTGCTACAAGACTTAAAATAGTTCTGATTGAATTCATATTAACAATAGGAGAAAATATTTCATAAAAATCAATACCTTTATTTTGTGCAAACCCCTTCACCAAAATTCTAGCTTTGTACCTTTGTTTTCCTCCATCTTCTTCCTTCAGCCTGTAAACCCATTTATTCTGCAATGTAGTTTTACCTGCAAGCAACCTGACTAAGTCCTAATTATGGTTATGCATTAAGGAGTCCATCTCTTCTTCCATGGCTAGCTCCCACTTCTTCCTGCTCTCAACCTGCATTGCTTCTTCATAACATTCAGGTTCACCAGAATCAGTCAACAATAAATAATATAATGAAGGAGAGTATTGTTCAGGCAGTCTACTTATCATAGTAAATCTTCTAACACCACTTTCAGGTGTTTGAGGTGCCTGTTGCTGTTGTGGTGATTGTTATTGTTGTGGCTCTTGATTATTGTTATTTTCAGGCACCTTTACCTTTTCTGTGATCTCATTAAGAACTGTGTATTCTTTGTTTTCTTTTTCCTGTTTCTTTTCCTGCAACTAATTCTTATACAATACCTTTTCATTGAATATTACATCTTTTCACCTAATGATTTTGTAATTTTCATAATAATATAAGTGATAACCAAAATCATTAACACCAAATCCAATAAAGGTACATTTCTTTGATTTTTCCTCAAGCTTGGTTCTGTTTTCTTTATTAATATGGACAAAGGCCTCAGAACCCAAAGGCTTTAAAAAAGAGTAGTTTATATTTTTACCTGTCCATGCTTCCTCTGGAATACCACCATCCAAGGAACTTGAAGGCCCTTTGTTTATTAGATAAAAAATAGTATCTACATCATCTGCCCAAAATTGTAAAGGAAATACTGCATGCAATCTCATGCACCTTGCATGCTCCATCATTGTTCTGTTCATCTTTTCTGACACACCATTTTCTTGTGGTGTTCTTGGAATTGTCTTCTCTCTGTGCATTCCATGCTCTGAACAGTACCTATCAAACTCTTTGCTGCAATATTCACCTCCATTGTCTTATCTGAGACACTTCAACTTCCTTCCTGTCTCAATCTCAACCAAAGCTTTCCATTTCTTGAAGTTATCAAATACATCAGCTTTATTCTGAATACAATAAATCCAAGTTTTTCTAGTTGCATCATCAATAAAAGTAACATAATAACGAGAGCCACCAAGAGATGATACCTGAGCAGGTCCCCATACATATGTATGCATAGGCTCTAATTTTTCGCTCTTCTTTTCTTTCACAACTCTGAGAAATCTGACTCTCTTCTCTTTTCCATAAATGCAATTCTCACATAAATCCAAATCAACATTCTTCAAACCCGACAACAAATTTCTTGAGTGAAGAATCTTCATCCCCTTCTCACTCATGTGTCCGAGCCTATGATGCCATAATGCTGCATCTGCTCCTTTGGAAGTTAAATCATTAACAGAGTTAGAAATACCATTGCATAAATACAATGTACCAACCTTTTCGCCTTTTGCTATTACCAGGGCTCCTTTGGTGACCTTCCAAGTTTTATTCATGAAAGTTGTCACACAACCTTCACTGCCTAACTGCCTTGTTGAAATCAGATTTTTCTTCAGATTTGGAACATGCCTTACCTCCCTTAATAGCCATTGGTTTCCATTTTTTTTTTTTACAAGAACTTTACCCATTCTAACAATTTTACAGGGTTTATCATCACCCAAACGGACTTGTCCAAAATCTCCTTGAATATAGTCATGAAAATATTTCTTATCTGGTGTGGCATGGAATGAGTCCCCTGAATCTACTACTGAAGAATCAGTAACATTTTCGAAAGAAAGAATCAAAGCATCTTGTAACACATCACCTATCACATTTTCTTCATGATTGTTTTCTTGCTGTGCATCTCCTTCTTTTCCCTTCCGAGATCTACAGTGTTTCTTTAGGTGTCCTTTCTTTCCGCATTTACAGCACACTATCCCTGATATGGACTTGGATCTTCCTTTCCTTGATTTACTGCGATATCCCAAGCTCTGTCCTCTTTCCATTCTTCTTCCCCTAGACTCTGCACTCAAATAATTACTCGATGTCTCATTGGATCTTTTCCGTCGCATTTCCTCACTAAGGATAGCACCGACAACATCATCGAACTTTAAAGTACTAGATCTAGAGACAGAGTTACTAATGGCCATAACTAAACCATTCCAGCTTTCTGGAAATGGGCACAGAAATAAAAGAGCCCTAACTTCATCATCAAATTTTACCCCTACAAAGCTTAACTGACTGGTAAATGTATTAAAATCATTTAAATGGTCTGCAACAGATCCACCTTCCGACATATTCATATTAAATAAATGTTTCATAAGAAATACCTTGTTTGAGGCCGAGGGTTTTTCATATAGTTTCTCCAATGCCTTAATCAAACCCTCTATTGTTGTTTCCTTCAAAATATTGAAGGCTACCGATGCTGCGAGGCACAACCGTACTATTCTGAGTGCCTTTATATCAAGAATCTCCCATTCTGCAGGTGTCATAGATGTCAGCTTTTTTTTTTTTCCGCTCAATGGTAGGTACAGTTCTTTCTGATACAGATAATCTTCCATCTACATCTTCCACAATAGGAAGTTTTGGCCGTTAAATTTCTCGACCCTAAATTTACCATCTTTCGCCATTTCTCCCACTCGAACCAGGAAACCCTTCTTTCCTGTGAGTTTATCAGCCAAATAGACCTTTGGCTATGATACCAGTTGTTAGAAAATTAAATATTACAAAGAAATGAAACACATAAAATATGTGGCAAACACAAGCACACAAAACACATAAAACCAGAGAGACACAGATATACGTGGTTCACCCAGTTTGGGCTACATCCACCTCGAACAGCTAGTCCTTCCTTTCTAATATCCAACAAAAATGAAGAGACACAACCTACAGTAGATCCGCTGTAATATCCTCTGTTCTCTCTCATAGTCTCCCTCTCTGTTTCTTGCTCCGAGAATACACATGCCATACACAGCCGCAATACAATACCCTCGTAAAAGCGAGGGGTTTCCTTCTAGGGAAAAAAACCCTAAACTAAACATAACTTCTACTGTCAGATCATCCGCCTAATGAACGCCCCATATTGACTACAAATTACTATACTTTTACAAGGCAATTTTACATCTATTCTTAGCTTCGGGGGCGCTGCCCCCGAAACCCCCTGCGAGGGGGGGCTCCATAAAGTTGCAGCTGCCCCATCCTAGACCCCTCAGGTAGAATTTAAATATGGGTGGTATTGCCGCCCCATTAAGGTACAGGGGTCAAACGCTGTGATACAAAATAAACAAGATAATCAGGCTCCACACCCAACAGATCCAGCAATACATGAACACAATATTGTAAACACAACAAATATGATGATGAAATGAGAGAGAAAAATATTCAGCCATCATTCTATTAATGGATCACCAACAATGTACAAAATATCATGAGGGACATGCCACTCAAGCCATAATAACAAGTCTCCAATGATCAAAACAATAGATACATGAGATGCTGCAACTATATAGAATGCCGGAGAGCAAGGACTGCACAATATATATTAGTGTAGCTGCTGCTATGGATGTATATACATGAAATATGGCTGATATAAATCCTTGAAGTCTCCTGTGCCTTTTTCCTTTGATAAATCCCCTCTGCTGATCCCCATTATAAGGCCTCTCTGATTTTCAAAATCTGTGCTCCAAGGGACCTATTTTTACCCCTTGTACCCCTACAAGATATCCCATTTCACTTTGTTGCCCCTTTTTCTAAGCTTCCTTTCCACCCTTTTTTCGCCCCTTCTAAAATTCCTTCATTAATCCTCTAATCCTCCCAAAACCCTGTTTAAACCATTCAAATACTTTTTATTTGGATTAAACAATCCTCTTCTCCCTATCATTTCCATTTTCCACCCTCAAATTGCATTAAAATGGTCCAAAAAGCCATTTTATCCATGTATATGGGTCTTAGCCCCCTTCAGCTAGCCCCAGAACCGTTTTCCCTCACGTGACCTGGGCGCTAGAACCACCCGCCAGCCCATAAGAGCGCTTATCAGATATGTATCGGGCGAAAGTTGAACCGTCGATATGTATTGATCGAACGGTTATCGCGTGCTCCACAGCACTCATGGCCTAACCCGTTCGCCCCTCCAATCAACTTTCAACCGTTCATATAACCGTAGATCAACGATCTGCAGTACAGCCGTCCTGGTGGTCCCCGCTGCGAACACTGTTCATAAACCACCCGGTTTCTATCGCACCGCCTTTCGGAGGTAGGCAGTATTTTCCCATTGCGCAACAATTCCACTCACCGATCGACGCGTGTCAGGCACACTATTTCAAAACCGCTACCTCATCGCACGTTATCGTTTGTCCGTGGATGCGTAGCGATATCGCTGTGAGCCGTCCGATCTGGGGCAGCCCATCCAACGGTCATTGCTCAACAAAGTTGCGCGGGGTTTAATCCATGGTCTCCGTAACCCTGGCCCACTGTCCATCGCCCTTTGCTGTGTTCCTATCCGTCGATCTCCTTCGAGATCAGACGGTCCAGATTCATTTGCATGGCCCGCCATTGACCGGTCCCGCCATGTCATTTTCCACGTGTCTCCACCATACATTCGCCCGCCCCTGTTATATATATTCATCCCAAGGTCAAAGTTCAGTGTTTTTACGTTAAAACGTCCAACTTGATGTTTCCCCAATGCATTCTATGTTGTTCCATGTTTTCCATCACAGTAGCCTCTGCAGTCATCATCCTCATCCACGCCACACTGCCATGGTCACTTTCATCCATACCACCACCTCCATACATATTTTTCGTAACTGTTTTTGTGTTTTGTAGGTTTATTAGGTGATAAAACCCGCCATGGTTCATATACGCTATTGTAATGGTGCAGTGCGCAAAGGAAGCTGAATTTAGAGCCCGATATTACAGGGAAATGTCCGGAAGGGTGTATGCAACATAAATTTTGTTGGAAATATTGTTATTGATGGCAAAGGATTTGGCAAAGGTCAGTAGAAAAGAACAGAGGACGAACAGAAGGAGCAGAGACAGAATGGGAAGAGTACAAAGGCGCAGCAGAATTTTGGTGAACATCAACACGCATTCAAGAAGGATGGGAGAAATGTAAGGATGAATTAATTGTCATGGGCCGCAGCCAAAAATTGTAGAGGAGAGTTGATTATGGTGTTGAGCAGAGGCGTCTTTACAGTGGAACAAATTTATTCCCGTAAATCTAATTTACGGAGGAGCAGAGTTATTCAAGACAGTCAATTCGGGAATTTAAGCCTTCAACAACCAAGTATGAAGAAAATTTATGAAAGTATGATTAAACAGCGGAAAGAATTTAAATCTTTGAATGTGGTAGGACAAGTGGTCCCTACCACTTGAGCGCAAATTGCAAAGCACAGTTTTGAAGTTTCAAGTGTCCTGTTGATATGGATTATTTGCAATGTGCGATCAGCGCAAAATCGCAAGAGTGCAAGTTTACAGATTCAGAAATTGCCCATCGCAAAATTCCCACTTGCAATGTGCGATCAGCGCAAAATCGCAAAAGCGCATATTATAATCATCGCCCTCCACCATCGCAAGTTCTGTTGTTTGCGATATGCGATCATCGCACCATCGCACGATCGCAACATCACACGATCGCAATATCGCATTTCCGCCATATCTTATTTCCGCCGGTTGTAAGTTGCAATGTGGGCCCGGAATCGAAGATTGAATATTATTTGAAGAACCCAAAAAGTTATATGGATATATATATTACTGATGAGTCAGTGGCTCGTTAATGTTTATAATATTATATGGCGGAGACAAAGATTGGGGTTTCAAATTAGATTGGCACAATTATTAACACAAAGCGATTGAGATGTATGGCTGTTCCGCTTGTGGAACTCACCACATCAACAAGACACTTGCATATGGAAATGCATTGGATATTGTTTATAAAATCCGAAGGGTTAAACTTTGGGTTAAAGGCTTGGTGCACATAGATAATTTGAATTTCCTCGTTTGAATGAGATAAATTAAAAAGAATTGAAGAGCCCCGGGGATAAACTAAAGGGAATATTGACAAAGGAATACCATTAGCGGTTGAGTGGTCTTAGACTCATGATATTGAGAAAGGTGAGAACTATATAAAGGGCAAAGATCATTATTCGAAAGCGACAGATGTGAGAGAGCCTAGCGCGGAAGAAGAGCGAATTCTTCTAAGGAATATCTGTATGGACAGACGATGTGCTTAACTGATAATTCTGAGTCCATGTTGCACGCATCGAAAGAATGAATCTGGGATTCATTAAATAGAAGAATCAATGAAGAGCTAATGCATGTCTGTTGAAGAATTTTTATCCAGAAAGTCAAACGGGATGTCGAATGCATACATTTTCTAAAGTCTGGGGTTGCGGCTATGTGATCCAGTCTGAAAATTGATGAAACGAGGTCCACAGTGGTGCTGAAGGTCGAAGCTTTCAGTCAGGGGGTTGTAGCTCCCTTCCAGGAGAGGCTGGTAAACGAGAGAAGGTTGTAGCCTTCTGCAGGTGGGTGCCTGCGTGCTGGTATGAGTCAGCACCAACATAAATTGTAAAAGGTTTTCTCTATAATAAAATATTGAAGACTAAGATTACAGCAGCGGTGGTTTTCTCCCGAATTGGGTTTCCACCTTAAATCCTGGTGTCCATATGTGTTGTTCATGGTTAATGGTTTGTTCTATTGTTTCTGTTCATGCTTAATGCTTATCTGATGCATTTCTCTAAGTAAAAGCATAATAAGATATCTGGACATACATGTTGAATGCAGTACTGTAACATATGGTTGTTTTGAAAGAAAAGGAAAGAAAAATTGTTCAGCCTAAAATACTGATTCACCCCCCCCTCTCAGTATTTTTCCCAGCAATTGGTATTGGAGCCAGGTTCTTCTGAAAAAGCTTAGCTGCTAGAAGGAAGATCAAGCAAGATGAGCAATCAAGATGGAATAGCATCTATCAGGCCTCCACTATTTAATGGAAACAATTTAATTTTCTGGAAAACAAGGATGAGATCCTATCTTCAGTCTCTGGGAGCAGAGGTATGGGCGGTTGTTGAACAAGGATATCAATATCTAGCTGCAGTACCAACGGATCCAACGAAAAGAAAGAATTATGAAACAAATGCAAAGGCGGTCAATGCTTTATTAGGAAGTCTAACTGAATTAGAATTTGTCAAAGTCATGCAGCTGAATACAGCAAAGGCAATATGGGACAAAATCATTTTGAGCTATGAAGGTGATGCAAAGGTAAAATGTGCTAAACTTCAAACTCTCAGAATCCAATATGAGAATCTTAAAATGCTTAATGAAGAAAGCATTGCAAATTTCTTTCTACGTCTGGATGATATTGTAAATCGCATGAGAAATCTGGGAGAAACAATTACTGAGTCCACTTTGGTTGAGAAAATTTTAAGATCTCTAACAGCGAAATTTGAGTCAAAAGTTTTAGCTCTTGAAGAAAAGCAGGATCTTCAAAATCTTACTGTGGTACAACTTCATGGCATACTAACTGCATATGAAATGAGAAGAGGAGGACCATCTGAAGTCAAAGAAGCAGTCTTTAGAACTTCTACAAAAGGAAAGGAAGTACAAATAACAGAAGGATCAAGATATATCTCAGAAGAAGATGAGATAAACTTCGTAAAGAAACTTCAACTTGGCACAAGACGATTCAGAGGTAAGCTTCCTTTCAAATGTTTTGATTGTGGAAGATTTGGTCATTATGCTGCTAAGTGTCCTTATAAAGAAACACATAAAAAGGGGAAGGAAGTAGCAAGAAGGATTAAGAATCATTTTAGCTCTAAAAGGAGTTACTATACTCATGAAGATAGTGATGGGTTATTTGATAGTGAGGAAGAAGGTGAACAAGATCTGAGACTTCTCATGGCATTTGAAAATGAATCTCGAGAAGAAGAGGATACTTTTGTGGACGCTCTAGAAGACAATGATTTTCTTAATGAAAACAATAAACTCAAAATTTTCTTAGAAGAGAGAAAAATAATCATAGAAACTCTGAAAAATCAGCTTGAAGATAAAGAGAAACACAATGAGAAATTAGAATGTGAAGTAGTAGATCTAAGAAAAGAACTTGGGAAAGTAAAGACTCTGAATCTTATATTTGCTAAATGGTCTGAAACCTTAGATGAGATTATCAAGGTACAACGTTCTCCTCTTATAAAGATAGGTCTTGGATATATTGGAGAGTCTTCTCAGGCATCAGCACCAAATTATCTAAAAGCAGTTACAGCTGGTTTACAACATGCTGCCACTCAGCAAGGGAATAAAGAATATTTACAGGTAAAGAATGATCATTTCAATTCAAGAAACACTAACAGAAATGTCTTTCAAAGAAACACTAATCAATAGATGAATTCATTTAGAAGATCTTATGATCGCAGAAATTTCTTCTTCAATGGACAATGTTTCTCATGTCACAATTTTGGTCATAAAGCTAGTCAATGTGTAGCATATAAAACTATTATGACAAGAGAAGCAAGAAAGAAAAGGAATGATATTGAAGCAAAGAATAATACTTATAACAACTTTTCTCCTCTTCAAAATGAATTTGAATGCACTTATTGCAATAACTTTGGCCATGAAGAATCTGAATGCAGAGGAAAAGTTCAGCCAAAAGAACATGTTTCTTCAAGATCCAAAGTATGGAAAAAGAGGAGTTACAGGTTGAAAATTGTGGCATAGCGTTATTTGCAGAAGATGAAGAGAACCAATGGTACATTGATAGTGGATGCTCAAGACACATGACAGGTGATAAAGACAAACTTCTTGCATATAGTGCTCTAGAAAAGGAGAAGAATGTTACATTTGGAAATGATACTCCTGCAATAATTAAAGGTAAAGGGTCTGTCTTCCTAAAGGATAAGGTGAAAGCTAATGAAGTCATGTATGTGGATGGATTAAAGCATAACTTGTTAAGTGTAATTCAAATGTGTGATCAAGGAACTGAAGTTGTCTTTAGTTCAAAAGAATGTGTGGTACGTGATCTTGATACAGGTAAAGCAATTATAAAAGGAAAAAGAACTCCAAAAAACCTGTATATATTGAAGAACCCCAAAGAACAATGTTATTTGAGTAAATCTTCAGAAAATTGGCTATGGCATAGAAGGTTGGGGCATCTGAGCTTCTCTCAAATCAAAAAATCAAGTAGACTTAAAGCTGTTCGTGATCTTCCCAATATTACTCTACCTGAAAATATCATATGTAAATCTTGCCAATTCGGTAAGCAAACCAGAGTACAATTTAATGCCAAGGAAGGATCATCAAGTAAGCCTCTTGAACTCATTCATACTGACATATGTGGACCTATGAGGAAAAAGTCACCCCGTGGTGAAGAATACTATATCTTATTCATTGATGATTTCTCCAGAATGTGTTGGATTGGGCTGCTTAAACACAAAGATGAAGCATTTGAGAAATTTCAGATTTTCAAAGCACTAGTGGAGAATGAATTAGAATTAAAAATCAAGTGTCTTAGATCTGATCGAGGAGGAGAATATACATCCAAAGAATTTCTTGAATTCTGTGAACAACACGGCATAAAAAGACAGTTCTCTGTAGCCGGCACTCCACAACAGAATGGTGTTGCAGAGAGAATGAACAGAACAATTCAACAAATGGCTAGAGCTATTCTTGATGATTCTGGAACACCTGACACATTTTGGGGAGAAGCAGCACATACCGCAGCAAACATCCTCAACAAAGCACATGTTCGTGTAAATAGTGATAAAACTCCATATGAACTCTGGTATGGTAATACTCCCACTATAAAGCATTTTAGAATTTTTGGGAGAAAATGCTTTATCAAAAATAATGATGAAAAACTTGGAAAGTTTGAACCTAGAGCTGATGAGGGAATATTTCTTGGTTACTCCTCTAGGAGTAAGGCATATAAATGTTACAATAAAAGACTTCAAAAGATTGTTGAATGGTATTGATATTGTTAATATGAGTCTCTCATCAAAAGAAGAAAACAAACAACAAGATGAAGATGATGATGACATATATCCTTCTACATCAAATAGGAATGATATAGACAAGAACTCAATGAAGAACCAAAAGATGATTTATCTAAAAGCCTCCATCCAGACATGTTCAAAAAAAAAAAAGAATCATCCAGAATTCAAATTTTGGGAGAAAAAAAGGATCATGTACAAACAAGAAGGACTCTCAGATCTTTCTAGCAATCTAGAATTTATGTCCACTATTGAACCACACAAATGTCACCAAGTCAGCAAGGATGAATGTTGATTGAAGCCATGAATGAAGAGCTTGATCAAATTGAAAATAATCACACTGGGGACTTAGTACCAAGACCTCATGACAAAAATGTCATTGGAACTAAAATGGATATTCAAAACAAGTTAAATGAGAATGGGGATGTTATAAGAAATAAAGTCATACTTGTTTTCAAGGGTGTGCTCAACAAGAAGGTATAGATTTTGAAGAAAATTTTTCTCCGTAGCCGCACATGACGCCATAAGAATGTTCCTTTCCTTTTCAAGCTTCCAACAAATCAAATCTTTATCAAATGGATGTTAAATCTTTTCTCAATGGTGATCTAGAAGAAGAAGTTTATATAGAACAAAACTAAGGAGTCATCTTTGGGAAATGATGAAAAACTTGTTTGTAAACTTAAAAGGCTCTATATGGTCTCAAACAAGCTCCAAGGGCATGGTACTAGCGTCTTGAAAAATATCTTCATCAACAAGGATTTTCAAAGGGCTCAAGTAATAGCAACTTATACACAAAAATTAAAATGACAAACTATTGATTATAGTTGTATATGTTGATGATATCATTTGGAAGTAATGAAGAGTCTATGAGTTGTAAAATTTTCTTCCTCGATATGAAGAATTTTAAAATGTCTTTACTTGGGGAACTAACATTCTTTTCTGGTTTGCAAGTGCAACAAGCAACAGATGGCATATTCTTATCACAAGCAAAATATCTTAAGAAAATCTTGAAGAAGTATGGCATGGAAGAACAAACCGTAAGTACACCAATGATAACCAGATGTAATCTTAGTTCTAATGATGATTCCCGTGAATCAACTAAAATACAGATCTATGATAGGAAGTCTACTTTATCTCACCTGGCACAGACCATACATTATGCATGCGCTATATTGTTGACCTATTCCAAGCTAATACAAGAGTTCCTCACCTTTAGGCTATGAAAAGAATATTCAACACAAGTCTATATGAACTCAAGACTTTTGACTATGGTATCCAAAGAATGTTGATCTTACCATATGCATACACCGACATTAACAAATATCAAGGACGAAAGAACTAGCGGTGGTGCATTCTATATGGGGCCTGTGCTATCTTGTCAAAGAGAAGCAAAGCTCTATTGCCTTATATACAAGCAGTAAGAAGAATATGTACGCGCATCATGTTGCACTCAACTTCTATGGATGATTCAAACCCACAAGACTTTCAAATCAAAATGTTCACCTCTCTATCTCCATTATGTGAAAATAAAAGTGCCATCAATATCTCAAAGAACTCGTTATGTATTCCAAGACCAAGCAAACATTCCCATGAAATATCACTTACGAGAACAAGTGCTTGAACAAAAGGTGAAATTGGAGTATGTTCCCTCCAAAGAACAAGCTCGATATATTTACCCAACCTTACCTGTGGAAGCACCGAACATCCTGCATGGCCGGGAGTAGTCTCTCGCCACGTAAAAAGATCGATCTAATTAAATACAGAAATATTAAATTAGATACACTCGTTGAAGGAGCCAGATGCACAAAGCATGTATACTGGTCATGTGGCATGATGCATTACTTGTTGTAATCTCACATTTACTTGAGTGTATAAGTCATTGCTACTTTATTGAATATTATGGCAAGATAGCATCTTAGGGGAGTGCTGGTATTGTTGGTGGCTGTGTTGACTCGATTCATTCTTTTCCTTGAAGTCAGCGGGGAGAATATTGTCAATGTTTTTTTTTCTAAGTCATGGTTGCCATCAAGTCCAAAGGGGGAGATTGTTGGCAATATGTTTCTTGTATCCTATCATATTGAATTGATTGTCCTCGATGGCAACTATACACAACACTTGAACCAGCAATAAGGAAAAAATAGAAAATCTAACAAGAGGAAAGAAAGAGGTAGCAAGAGGGCAGAAAAGAGAAGTCAGCTTTTAAAGTGTTTATTGAAGAACTCGTATGGTTAAATCCGTACAAGGACTCTGGGATAGATGAATGTGTGTGAACCCACGCTTCTTATGCATAATTTGAAGGTGTTTAGTCCGTATGAGAACCGAGGAAGGTCGATTTATAGTTGTAACACAGTGAAGGATTGTTACATGCGCCCGTGTCAAAATTAAATTAATCGCGTTCATAGTCTTCGGTATTGAAAGCATCCGCAGTAGACTATGAAAAAAATGAGTCATTGGTAATTACGTATGGAACCAAGCAATATTTGTTAATTTATTACACATGAAGGGCAAGAGTTCATATACATAATGCGACGAAACTAGGAGTATGGAGCGGGAATTTGATCGGATTCGGCCAGATCACCGTTTAAAAACCGTGAGTGGATTTGGCGTGTCGTACGTTCGTTATCACACCAATTTTGTAGGATAAGTGGTATTTCCCTGTCAGAGTGATTCCATAGAGCTTTCGACACGTGGCAATGCGGGACCTACGTAAAACCGCCCTCCACCGCGCGCTCATTGCACGTTGCTAACGTCACATCGGAGGTCGAGCCATATGCATATATGCCGCCGATCTAGAGGCTTGCTATTTAACGGATTTGACGTCGGACTTGCGTGAAGTTTACTTAAGGTAACGGTGGTGCATATTGGATTGGTTATCGACTATATATGTGGGCCCGAGGTTAAAGGTTCATCATAAGGTTAATTGTTTGAAAGCATTGGATATTTATATAAAGTACGAAGGGTTGAAATTTTGTTGTGCACAGCATGGCACACATAAATAATTTGAATTCTACCATTAAATTTAAAGGTTAAGGGTTGTAACCTTAATCCCAAAGTTCCGCAGTGGACAAAAGTTCAGAAAATACTGGGGAATTCAAAAAGTTGTAAACATATCTATTTGTCAATTTCTTTAAATTGATAAATAAATTAAAAAGAGATTAAAGAGCGACCGACAAAGGAATACCATTGCCGTTGGTTTTAATTTGCATTTATAAAGGAACTATATAAGGAGAAGAGGATGATAGTATGAGGTGTGCATGCGGAGGGGTTGTTAATGAATAAATTCCTTTAGAGACATCTACATGATCGAACCGTTTTCTCGAAAAGGTCGAATCAATGATGCACCCATGAAGTTGACGAAGGATCAAGGTTTCTAGATTGAGAAATGATGAATGCCTAGGAAGAGCTTCGCAAAGAAATAATAAAAGACCCCACATTAGCTCTGGATGAAGAAACGAAGAAATTTCGCGATCTGGAGGATTGAAGTCTTCTCGCATGAAAGTGGAAGCCGCCAAGACAAGCCGGTGTCAAGATCGGGGTTGGAGCCTTTCCGCAGTGACCGGAGAATGAGAGAAGGTTGTAGCCGTGTGGATGCCTACGTGGTGGTACAAGTCCTGTGCGCTAGCACAAAAATTGTAAGAAGTTTTTATAACAAATATTGAAGACAAGAAACGCAAAGCACAAGGGTTTTCTCCCCAAATTGGGTTTCCACCCAAGTATTGGTGTTCATATGCTTTTTATGTGATGGTTTATTCTATATGCTTAATGCTTACTAACCTTATGATGAATGACTCCAAGTAATAAATTCTGCTAAATAATCAATGCAAAAATTTTCTATTAGATCTAACACGATTCAACCTCGCCCCGTCTCGCATTTTTCCCAACAATAAAAATAATGCTACGATAGGACAAATAGTGAGGAAAAGGATAGTAAAGAGATAAGTCATGATAGTCATGAGAGTCATTATGAATATCATGACACTAATCGTACTCTTAATGACAACAAAAAATTGTAAAGTGATAGTGCAGGAAATGATAAATAAGAGAGATGATATAAATGAAGGACAAGGCCAAAGTGAAGAAGATCCGTAGGCCGATGACGTTCCAAGACCAAGGTCACAGACCGAAGATAGCAAGAAGAGTGAGAATGCCAGTGTTGAAGGGTAGAAGTAAGGGCTCATAGCTCTCCCAATGGGAAATATAATGGATGCACAAAGTGATAGGAGATCTAGCAAGAATGGTAATGACAACATTTTGAATGAGGCACTAATACAGAGGATGACCATAGTACAAGTAAAAAGGCACTGCAAATCCAAGAAGACAACATGACATTAGTCATCCTCCTAATGATAAATGAAGATACCCTTTTCATTGAAATTGAGCACTCAAATAAGGTAAAGACCAAGGAAAAAACTCAGTAGACATGGATCAAGATTTTCCACAGATTTAAACCCTTAAAGAACTTTTCCACCAAATTTAAGGAAATTTCGAGGAAAATTTTGTCTTTTTGAAATTTCTGGGACCTCCGTGCACAGACCCCAGGCGCTACACAAAAATTTGGTGCATCCTCACCTGAAAAATTGAATTTTTGATTCTCATACCTACTCAAAATAGTCCGCTTAACAAAATTTTAGATCCTTTGAGAATTTTTGACCCCCCAAAACGTCAAAAACATCAAACTTTTGACCTTTCTACCCTTCATTTTAGACCAGCCGTCCACAAGAGAATTGTTGGGAACATTGGTTTTTGAATAGCTAGTATCATAACTCACTTAGCACAACTCAAGAATTTCTAGAAATTATACTTCATCAGATTTCCTAACAAGCCATCACGGAGCCAAATCCGGTATCGTGGAAAGGGTCCAAAACTTAGCCACAAGAGACCCTATTTTTTCGCCGAAGTGGCTTGCAGCACAGCAGGTGTCTAGTGTGTTTTGACCAAAAGTCAACAAAACACACTCATTTATCGGCATCCTTAGATATTTTTGGAGTTTTTTGGAGGAAAACACTTCAGAATTAGGTGCAACAGTTATTTTGCAATTTATTTCTCAGATATTATGTGCCTTGGCCTCAGAGAATACTTGGCCATAAATCACATTTATGGTTATATTTGACATTTTCCCACCACATTTATGGCTTTAGTAATCCTTTTGTCTACAAATAGAGCATGACGCCTTCATGTATTATGTTACATTTGATGAGCTTGAAGAGAAATATACATGGGTTTTTATGAGCTTGAGAAGAAATTGGTTTTGGTGGAGTTGATGAATGGCTTGTTTATTCGATGATGGGAGAAGCTTGTTTGCAGATTCCTTAGCTTGGTGAATGGTGATGTTCCTCTTAATTTTTCTATTGTTTTCCTTGTTATCAATATGTCTATTTTCAAAGCCTATAAATCAAAAGCATAGGTTGAGACATGCTCTTGACAATTCCTCAATCTTCTTGTTTGCTATAGCCTCTATGTTTTCTTCTGCTTTGGTCCCATGAATTATTGATTGCTCCCTAGGTTCACTAAAACTTGTTTTTGTTTCATGAATGGTTAGTATATTATTAGTTTACAAATATGATTCACGGTATGCCCTTCTTGTTTGAAGCTTTCAAACTCTATTTTGAAACCTTTCTTTGGAATATTGTCTCCATGTGGTTAAGTCAAAGAGGTCTTGTTCGATCTTGTCTTTTTACATGCTTATCAACTAGTTTCCGCAGTTCTTATAGTTTTGTTTTATGATGTTTAGGAGTTCCTTCTTCATAAATTGAGTTATTGTGCTATCTTATATGTTTTCTCTCAAATTCGATCGTGAATTTTTAATTTTAGAAGTTTCCTTATGCTTCTATGTTTCATCGAAAAAATTTATTTCGGATGTTTATTGTTTAATATATTATCAAGAGAGTAAATGGTTTTCCTCTAGCTCATGCTTAGTATCTTTTTCTGATCATATTTAAGACCCCCTTTTTCCCAGGTATTTGAAAAGGATTCTTGATTTCCCTTGCTACACCTTTATTCCCAAAATCGATGTCCATCCTATTTCACACATAACCCCCATGATCCATTAACCTTGCTAAATTTGCCCTGCACCCACCGATTTATTATTGGAGACACCCTTGAATTTTATCGACTCCATAGCCTAATGGCTTCTTTGACATACTCTATCCACGTATTCCACTGAATGCCCAGCCAGACCTTAACCTAAAACAATTAAATAAAACTATACTTAATACTAGTCAAAAGTAAAATCAAAACCCCCGTGAACAAAGTATTATAACACGTGCACACAGACAGATCCTCTTCTAACCCAGGTGCTTAGTCTCCCAGACTTGGAAGGACTGTTCTATGTGTTACCCGCTTTTCATTTAGTCTTACTAATCTGTAAAAACACAGACTCTCTAAAACATTTTGGCGACGTGGACCGAGTACATAGTAGCCTAACAAACTCCTATAGACTCATTTAAACCTCTGCTGTGTTAAAAAAATTGACTTGTAAAACTGTGATTTATCTTCACCTACTCTACCACACTAACACAATGGTGATCATATGGAACTCAGAGTCGTTGAAAAATAATTATCTTTAGACCTTATATGCCCTTATCAAATCATAGAAAATTCACACTATTTGTTCATAGAGTAAACTATACTTGTTTCACCATCTTAGCAAAATGATGACTCACTATAGGACACTCTTACGAACTTTAGACTACACAGAAACTAAGAAACCCCAAAACACCCTTAGATTGGTTTCTGTCGCTATTGGTGGTGGAATTACAAACATACATCCTTAAAACAACAAAATATCTACCTCGGCGTCTCTCACTGTGTACTCTTAGTAGGCTTATTACTTCATTAACACTCATTTGACTTCCTAGATTTGTTTCAAACCAACCCCAAGAATTTTATGGAACCCAATTTACATATTGTAAGAGTTTTAACAAGTATCAAGAGCTCACAAATTTCAAATTTTTGGAAATTTGAAATCTAGCTTCACAGATCGGGTACTAGATCTCACTCGCACCCAAACCCTCCCCAACATAATTGATGACCCGTAAAATATTTTGTGGCAAAATTATAGATCTAGAAACTTAACCACCTACGACCATCCATAGAATAAGCTCTATACCCGAACATTCACAAGTTTGTAAGATCCCCGCCTGACTTTCACCATACCAGAACCTCTTTAGAAATAGGTCTCAAACCGATGTTAATCCACTCCTCGAACCTTAGATTTGCATCGCAGTTCTGAAGAGAAGCCTTTCCTTCCACACCACCTAATTTTCACGCATCACTAACTCTTTCCATACCAAATCTACTCAAAATCATTTTTTTAGTCCAAGCATTTCCACCACTCCCATCCATACCACCACCGTGAAAACTACTCCACTTTATCATACATCCAAATTCACAAACCCACCTCTTGTAAATCCTCCATTAGCTCCCATCATGGTACCATATGCACCCTTGGTTTTACCCCTGCACTTAGTGCCTTTGCAATGATATCACCTGTACCTCATTTCACAGTGGACCGAATCCATCACCGAACATCATGTAGATAGGATCAATGATGCTTTTGATTACATGGAGATAGAAGAAGAAACTATAAATGTGAGAATTTTTGCACAAAGTTTTGGAGGGAGGCCAAAAATGGTTCAAAGCATTAACTCAATTAATACATGACCTCCTTCCTCTACCAAACTTTTATAAATAAGTGGGAAAATAAGTGAAAACTCTCCAATCTCCGTTCGAATATAAAAATATTAAAATAAATGTAGGGGAAAGTGTGAACATTATTGCGGCAGTTTAACAATGTTGTCTACAATGGCCTCTCACCTCACATGAAACCTCCACAAGGCCTAGCACTAAAGTGAAATTTTCGAAAGCTTTGACAGAGCATGACATTCCAATTGAGATAAAGAGACCCAAAAAACCTTAGAACAAATGCAAAGGGAAGCTATTAGCAAAGGTTAACTTGATTGAAAAGAGAGCTAGGATGAAATCGTAAAATAGAGTAACCTACAAAGATGAAACCATGCCTCAACCTCTTCTCTCGATACCAAAATGGATAGCCTAAATGAGAACTATGGAGACTCGATAGAAAGACAAATTTGAATGAAAGGACATATCCCAGGGAGAATCAAAACTAATTCCAAAAATAGGGAATAGACCCCAAAACTTTAAGGAAACCTTAAAAAACAAACCAAGGAAAGTGGTCAACAAACCGTACCTCGTTTTAGGCAAGAATCGCATGAAGAAGAAGGGAGAAATTATAGAACCTCAAGAAAACCATATAAATCTAATAGGTTCTGATAATTAAGAAGATGTTTTACTCACCAAAGAGAAACAAGGTTTCTTTTCTCACATCAAAATGATACAAACTATGAGGATTCTAAAGTTAATTACCACTTGGGATTTGAAGATGTCATCATGGAAATTCATAAGAAATATGATATTAGGAGCAAAAGTACCTAGATTCAGCCAAAAAAGACGAAATAGATACTGTTGTTTGGAAAGTACTCCTAAAACACCCCTAAGGAAACAATGTAGAACAAGTCAACACCATGGCTAAGAAAGATGAAACAAACAAAAGGAAACAAAACAACCAAACAAAGACCTTATTTTTCCTAGTAACTCCACCAAGAATTCCGAGAAAACTACAATATGGCTAAGAAAGATGAACAAACAAAAAGGAAAAAACAGCCCAACCAAACAAAGACCTTATTTTTCCTAGTAAATTAATTAAAAGAATCGTAGAAAACCATTTTTTCTAAAGCTCAAAATTAGGATCAACATTAAAAATGCAAAGGTTCATGGTTGATAAAGCTACGTAAATATATCCAAAACACTAGTACCTTTCGCTTTGAGGGAGAAATTGCCACAAAATCACATTAAACATACGCTCACTAAAATAGTTACCCAACCAATGTATAAGTCTCTAATTTTGAAGGTACCAAAAACAAGAAATTATGTTGACATTTTGCACTTGGCCAATGACACACCCGTGTTGTTGTTTGGACCTAAAGAAGGAAAGTATCAAGAAGGAGTCATTCCCTTTTCTATATCACTTAAACATACATGACAAAATCTTACATAATGCCATGCTATATTCCGATGCCTCTCACAATCTTCATGCCCAAATTTGTGATGGAGAGGTTAGCCTAGAAATAATTCAAATCTTACAAAGACCTTTAGTCCTTAGATTCTATAGGGTCAAATGTTCTGGGCCTAATCAAGGACCTTTGTGTCAACTCGGCATAAGTTCCCGCTAAGAATCTAGTCATGGACATAGTAGTGGAAAATTTTCTCCCAAGTATGGTGCTTTTACGCATCTTGGGGAGCCAAGCTTCGTGGGAACCTTCAACTATATATGTCCTATGCTACAATCCCCGTTTTCAATTAGACAAGGAGATTATACCAAGAGTCACATATCAAGTATATGAAGTCAGCAAGGTCATCCGTACAATACTCCTTATTTTATTCACTCATATCTTGATTCTTTCATATTATATAATGAGGAAGAAATCGATGATAGGTAGATGAAGTTGAACATATCAAGACACACTACATAACAACCAAACCAAAAGATTGCATGAGGAAATCATTATTCAAAATTCATAGCAGCCTTTGAACAAACACCTAATGATAGAATCAAACTTGACTTTCTACAACCAAAATGAAACCTCAAAACCAATGGTCAGTTTGAAATTTGAATCAAAGCTGTTCAAAGGAGGAAAATTTTAGAACAATAACCCTTCCCATTCGCCTATCCCAAAATGCTAAGATTCCCTCATAGAACAAAAATTGGGAGATCTAAATCCAAGAATTCTAATGTTTTTACCTTATCTAGAGACGTCATTATCGTAAGTCTTATCCCTCCAAAAAATTTGTTGACTCCCACTATTGTTGCCATCAATCCCAAAGGGGATATCCGTTGAAACCGATATGCAGGGATACAATGTAAGCGTACCAAGAATACCTGTGTGTAAAGTTATTAAGTTATTCTGAAGCCTCCATTACATGAAACTGGAACACATAAAGTTGTGTAAAAGGTTTCAAGATTCTCTTGTATATAGGGAGTAAAATCTCAAAGCCTCGATGACATAGACATTGTTCAAAGGACCCTTTTTCCAAGAAAAGCAGAAACCTTTGGGAAATCTATCGTTAACAAAGAAAACTAAAGGATGCACTATGTATGGACTTTAGACACTTGTGGCAAAACCTCCATGAAGTCCAACACTCCTTCTCAAAGATAAGTCATCCCATGCCAAAGATAGGAATTTATAACAAGGTGACATTGATTGCAGTGTTTCGTGTTTTCATGAGATCATACCACTTCAAAAATCAACACAAAGACATTTTCAAAGTTCTTGAACACTACATGCTTGACTAAATTTTTCCGGAATATACGTCGAAGAAACCTTCAAAGAGTCCATGACACCTCGTAAGTATCAACTTTTTCACTATGATATATATTGATGCCATTGTCATTTGTTTGGGAGCCGATGAAGAATTTCCTCTTCACCCAAAATAGTTTTCATATAAACAAAAATTAAAAAAGAAAAATATAAGTGAGAATTTGGCTAGTTTGAAAATTTTTGCGTAAATATTGTACGCATGTCCTAAAAATAAACAGCCACGTTCATCAACAAAAGCTAAAGGAAAATAATTGGTAGATGATCCCGTCGATGACAAAGTAATCAAATACTATGGCTATTTAGAGTCTTAGTTTGAATTTCTCACTCATTGTAATATGTGTTTGATCGTTGATGAAAGATGGAAAGAGAAAAAAACACAAAAAACCGAAAAAATACAAAAGAGGGTATATGTGAAGAGGTAAAGCCCCATGGCCAAAAAAATAACTATTGAAAGTGTAAGCCTAAATACCACTACTAGTGCATACAAAGTCTTTGTTTCCTACCATTCAGCTTAATCAAGTACGTAAACATGTTTTAAAGTTATTATTAATAAGTTAGTGAAATATAGTTGGTCAAATTATTCAAGATTGACTTGTCAAAAGATAAATTAGGGAAGAAAGATATCAAGTTCCATGCTTAAAACATAACCAAAGAGAAAAATAGGGATTAGAAAACAATGTATCATACCCCCGATTTTTTCTAGTCTTACTTTGTGGCCAAAAATAGTATTTGTGTGCACTTTGTTGTTATGCCACAAACCCATGCAAAGTCGTATTGTTTAATCCCTCATTTAACCATGCTTTCAATTTCATGTTTATAGCTTCTTAATGAATGAATCTCTCACAATAGCTTAACTGACAATGAGCGCTTAGGTAGAGAATAAAAGGAGTTCATTAGCACAATCCGAACTCTGCGTAAATAAGATAGAAGTATATAAGTTTTTTGTTTTCAAAATAAAAATATGTCAAGGGTTGCTAGTCCAAATGCACATAAGGAAGAAAAAATGTTAGGCAAGTAGGTTGGGTAGGTAGAGATGAAGTTGAGCCAATCATGCTCATATTATCGAGAAAGTTTTTGAGAACTTAGAAGACAACACTACATAATTTTTTTATAACAACGCTAAAACATAGGATTTTGGGAAGATGAAAAAATGTGGTCAAATGATGACAAAGGGCCCCCTTAATAACAGTAGATGGCATGTCAAGGGGTTTCTAGCTACCCCCCTAGGTTTGAAATGCACCGACTCTGGCCCCATCAAAAGGTAAAATCATAGGTATTAAAAGGATAAAAGGAGGAAAACACAAGCCATACTTAACTACACCAAAGGGAAGTAAGAAAGATGAAAAAGAGTATTAGTGCAAGGGCATCACTTTAAAGTAAAATCAAAGGCCTCTAAAAGGATCAAGAGGAAAGTGAGCATGAGGTGAAAAGATAAAGGTGATCAAAGGCAAAAGTTGTGTAAGCACCTCAATAAAACTGTATGGTTAGAGGAGACATAAAATGGTTTAAGAAAGCTGCTAACCTTTCTTACCAAATATATATCACTCTCAAACTGATCAAAGTGAACAAAAATGTAATTGGTCTAAGAGCAGAAAGCCCTCCAACAAGGGTCTCCTTACCAAAATCATATTTTGCAAAAGATAGCTAAAAACATGAATGACAATTTCAAGGTGACCTGTCACAATGGTTACCTACAAGAAGAATGATAAGCAAGTTAGAACAAACCTAAAATGTATCTCATGTATTATGGCACATATGAAAACTAAAGGAGTCATGGATTAATTTGGTGCTAGGTTTTCACACCAAAAGTCTCCAATCGATTCATGAAACATGATGATGAAAGTTAGAGGAATTGTAAATGTTCTCTTAACAAATTTAGGATAGTGAGTGGAAACTTGGTTTGGGGGTAGATATTTTAGGGATTAGGAATTCCTTAAATGGAATTTAGTTGAGTCAAAGAAGGGATAAAGATATTTTGAGGGATTTGGTTGAGATTTAGTGGAGGAAATCATGTGATTCAAATTAATCCATAATTATCTATAAACAGAAGCTTTTATAAGGATGGAAGATAGAGAGAGGCATATATAGAGAGAAATGGAAAGAGTTTATGTAAAGGGACGAGAGCCAAGAGGCCAAAAATTGTAATATTCGGCCAAGGAATGGTTTGCGTTTGTAATTTCCCGTTGTATTTTAAGCAATTATTTATTTTATTGTTTGGCTCTTCATATGTGTATTTTGAGCTGAGTCTAAGTAGACTTTGGCTAAAGATTGTGATTATGATTTCATGCTAAAAGGAAACTCACATTGTATTAAAGTGTATGACATGTGTTTTCTTTTGTATCACTTGCATCATTTGCACGTAGACCAAGGTTATAGTTGAGTTTGTGGTGTCATGGAGTTCATTGCATGATAGATCACTACACCGAGTTCGAGCCCATGAGATAAATATTTTTTGTATGAGGGTACGAGCCACAAGAAGAAAGAGTTTTGTAAATCTTAGTCAGATTCGTGAGACACCGTTGTCATAAAGACAATTTCCGCCTTGGAATCTTTTTAATATCGGTTGTGCTAAAAAAAAAAACTTATGTGATATTTTAGGAGCTCAAGATTTGTGATCCAACTGGCGTAGGACACCTTTGGCTCGTGTGGATTTGTCCAATGCTTGAATCTTTCCATCTCGCATGTGGCCTTCACCCGCTAGATTTCCAGCTGGCGTATCATCGCAATGAATTGTGGGACATCATTGTGTGATCGTACATGAATTGAGACGTACAAGATTGAATGTTATTGGAAGGCAACTACCCGTAGTTGACAAGAAGATACCAAGCAAGGAGTAACCTAGAGCAACTATTTGTAGCCAAGATATGGAGAATTTTTTATTGTCAGCTTGTAGTGGTAACGCTTTCGTAAGGCGTGTTTGGTTTTACCGCTGGTTATGGCAAAGGTGTATCCCTGCATGTAAATTCAACAAAATTTGTATAATTGAATAACTCGGGTTTGTAACAGTGTTTGCATCGTTGTTAAAGTGTTGAATTCCCATTCCATTTAGGTGGATTGTTGGATGCGTGGATTGATGAGGCACAAGTTTTCAAGCTATGAGAATGTTTGCATGACCATGAAGAAGAAAGAACTCGCAACGCCCGATCGCAGGAAGCTCGGGAAGCGTGAGGATATTTACGGAGCCCAAAGTTCGACACAATTTACAGATTTGGCACTTACCTACCATTTAAATTCTCAAGTGGCATTAGTCAACTGCTAAGTTTGGAGTGAGGTTTTTACATAGCCGCTATGAAATAATTGTTGGCAAGTCCATTATTTACTAGGCTGAGCGTTGAATTTGTTTGCTAATCGTATTTGTTTGCCGCCTATCTTCGGATATATGATTTTTCAAGGGTGGGATGAGAACTCATGATGTGTATGAGCAATGACATGGTAGTCTTCTCACATAGTAACCATTCATTTTTGTGTATAGTTTTAATGTGCATGGTGCACTTAGTCACAACGATGAAAGCAACATAAATATAACTAGTTGATGAGAGATCACATAGCAAAGAAGTTGAAGTCGTCAAGCATCGCATAGATGAACTACCGTACAAAAACTATTTGGAGGTTTTCTTACATACGTATAAACATTTTCAGCGTGATAAATGTGATGCAAAAGTTGTTTTAGGTCTACTTAGTGAAGGATCCAAGACCAACATTATGCATTTCAGATGTCCATTGTGCCTAAAGCAAAAGCATCTAGTAATACGATGAACATAACAAAAGACATATGTTTGTCTCTCCCTCTTCCAAATTCCATACCAAGAAGATAAGGCTGGTCGACTCTGTCTCTTTTTACAAGATATGCATTGAAATATTGTTTGGAAAAAATCACAAAGCACTCTATCAAGACCCGGATTTATGAAGTGTTGTTGAGTTCACGAAATTGGGTAAGTGTTTTGTGAAGATCCATGGAAGTGTAAGAGAGGCCTTTTGGGAGCGTGTGGACCGGAATTGTGTAACATAAAGTCTCTAACACGGAACTTTCTAAGCGTGTAACATTGAAACGAGTGCAACACTAGTACAAGCACAGATTTTGTGGGATGTTGGTCCGTGGTTTATAAAATATTGTTTATTGATTGATCTCGAAGAAAAAAGACGATTAGGCGTCATTATCAATATTTTTAAAATTTGGATGATTAAATTTTCCTTTGCCATATTTGAGAAGTTAATTTATTTTTAAATGTTATGAAAGAGTGAAATAAATCCAAAGTTTAAGGAATGGGAAATCTTCTGGAATCCATCTCGCAAATTGATGTGTAAATATGGTTTGAGTGTGGTTTGTGTTTGTTGCTACTGCAGAGAAATGTTACAACATGCCACTATGTTAAAAGGAAAGTTTTGGAAAATTTTATGAAGGAATTGTTTTTTTGCATTGAAGAGAGATGGTGTTGCATGAGAACCGTCATCGCAAAGAAGGAGCTACATGGAAGTGCAGAAAATCTATTTCACACCAAGATGGAGAGCATGTTGAAGAGGTTAAGGGTATGAAAATTCATTTCCAAAGGTATTTTAAATGTTGAAATTAAAATGTTTTATTTATTAACTCGGGAAATGGGGATTGCATTTTGATTTAAAGGCGAAGTTTCATGATGAAGAGAAAGTGGTAATGGGAGATGATATAACTGTGACTTATGATATTATCATAAGAATGGAATATGAGAGAGAGTTGGTAATGAGGAGATTTTACATCATGAGAATGTACTATGGGTGGATGTCTAATAGTATATTGTGTAACTTGAATTAGAGCTTTAATATCCACTATTGTAATTATTGGTCAAGCTTTGGAAGTCAACAGGGATGTTAAAGTCAAATGAAAATTTGGATAGTTTGGAGTCAAGTTAAACCATTGAGTTATTATACAAGAGGGTGCAATAACCAAGATGAAGAGTTGATGTCAAGTCCTGGAGTTAAAGAGTCTTAAACCAAGTCAAAGGTTTGAATGTAATTGGGTGCATTATCGATGGAGCCCGAAAACCAAAGATTTGGTCGCTATAACACATGAAATACTGAAGTTGTTGATTGCGTAAAGAGGAGTAAGAGAATTGCCTTAAATGATTCCAAGACAGAGAACCAAAAGAGGTCGTGCACAAGAAGAGAGCTTCGTATTGTTGAATGGAAAGAATGAAGGTGGCTTGGCAAAAGGGGATTGAATGAAATCCACAAGTGAATAGAAGAAGTTAAAAATGGAGGAAAGATGACCGTTGACAGTCATTTTATATTCGAGAAATACCTCAACCGAATAAAGAAGAAGGAAGATGTGTCAAGGCAAATGGCATATGGAAGCAGTTTTTGACTATTGAAGAGTATGAGAGGGAGTAAGTTAAGATAGAAAGTTCGTCTTGAGTTATTGATGGAATTAAGGTGTAGGAACAGCTTAGAAGCCCGCAGACATGGTTGGACCATGAGGAAGAAAATTGAAGTGGCAGAGGCTACATGCAAAGAGGGGAACAACAGGTAAACATACAAGCTGATAGAAGAGTTGGAGGAAGTTCAAGCAGCATGATGGAGGGTGCAGCTGAGACGTGAAGAAGCCTGAGAGGCCGTGCTGAAAATGGAAGTTTCCATTTCAGGGCTCAGAATGCAGTAGAAATTCTCTAGGTGAAGAGATCAATGAGAAAGATCTCATGGACTATTGGAATAGTTTAGAAGAATTTGAAGATGTGTTGACAAGGAAGAAGATGAGGTTGTGTGAAGCCTTGCATTTTTAAATCCTTCATAGTTTGTGTATGTTTGCGTATGTGCGTAAGATGGTGGACATCCTAGTGAAATCATCATAGAGATGAATGAAGTTTTGAGGTGAAGTATGATGGAGAATGCTCATGAGAAGGAAGGTACTAATTTATTGAAGTAGAACGAAATCATAGATGAATTAAGCAGTGTAAGAGCCCAATTGAAGTCACATGGAGTAGAAGCATAAATGAAAATGTTGAAGTGTAGATATTCCAAGAAGGTAAAAATGAGTTTGTTTAATGAAATTGATGACATAATTTTTCAAATGCAATGACATGAAACCAGATAACCTTTAAAGATTTCCAGAAGAATGAAGTTTCCTGGAATGAATGTTGTGATGAAATGCTAGAACATTTCTGCTACGGAAACATAGTTCTGGGAATGATGGCTTAAGGAACATGAGGAGAAGTGAATCTTGCATACAACCTGATATAGAAGAGATTGTGTAGCCTGCCACATTATAGGGATGAATTGTTTTTAACATTTACAGAGTTAATTGAATGTTTTAACTCTTCGTATAATAATGTGGCTATAGGTATAGAAGGAAACATAAATAAATATGATTTTGAAATCTCAGAGAAATTGAGAAGAAAGTATTTATAGATGAGATAAAATATCAGAGAAGCAAGAAAGTTGTGTCCTTAAAGACATAAAGTTAAGTCATAGGCATTGAACCATGATAAAGGTGAACTCCGTCAGTACTCCTAAAATAGGATTTGCTGGGGCAACTGTAACTTATGGTGAGATTGGTGTTAAGCATCAAAAGAGGCCGAACAGTTCTGTATTAAACTAATAGTCTTTGATGAATGCACAACACCACATGAAATTTATTACTATAGTGACAATCAATGACTATAGTTGTGATCAAGGAGAAATTCTTATTATTCCTCACTTAAAGTTTAGTGTTCAAAGTGAAATTGGAGACAAAAATTACCGAAAAGAGGAATTACTATTCTAATTGGTGAAATAAATTGTTGGAGAGTGCTTTGGAAGTCAGAATGTGTTGATAGAATGAGTGATGTCGATGTACAACTTGTTCAGATTATTTCAGAGTTTGGAGACCAGAAGAATGGGTATCATGATTCGTAAAGTTTGTAATTTCAACAAAGATGATGTGGTATGGAAAAGAAAGAGTTACATTCAATAATATTCGAAAATACCAATATGGAAATTTTTGCAAATCAAAAAATGGAGCCGATACTTTAAAAAAAGGCTAGCTAAAATGAGTTTAATCTCGGAGGAGCAAGTCATGAGTACTTGTGGTTGTCACACACATGCAAAGTGATAGAACCTCCAGAAAAGGAGTCTATGGGGAAACTTTTCTACATGGGGTGTCTAATGGTGAGCATCTTGCTTGATTTTCATTGTAAAAATATTGTGTAACTAGGGGGTGATGTCTTTAATTATTTTATAAAATTATTATGCTCATTTTAAATAAATTAAAGAAAATATGATTGTGAGAAGTCGATTGTAAAATATTTCTGGACAAATTGAGTGATATGAGTGGAATTGGTTTGGGTAAATATTTTAGGGATTAGGAATTCTAAATTAAAATTAGTTGAGTCAAAGAAGGGATAAAGATATTTTAGGATTTTATTGATATTTTGTTTATAGAAATCATGGATTCAAATTAATCCATAATTATGTATAACATAGAAGCTTTTATGAGGATGGAAGAGAGAGAGAGGTACAGATAGATAGGAGAGAATGGCAGAGTAGTGAGTTATGTGTATAACAGAGCCTAGAGACCAACCATTGTAATATTCGGCCATGAACGGTTTGTGTTTGTACTTGGTTGTATTTTTCTTGAGAATTATTTTCTGTTTATTGTTTGGATATTCTTCATATGTATTTATGGAGTTGAGCTTCAATTAGAATTCTATTTTTCTGAATATTGCGATTGAGGATTTCATGATAAAAGGAAATCTTCATATTGTATTGTGCATATGTATATATTTTTTATAGAATCTCGTATCAAAATCAAATTTGTTCTCATGACATGGAAGATTATGCCATTGTTACAAGGCAATTATTTCCCAACACCATACCCATTATGTCAAGTAACCACATCTAATTCAACTATGTCAATGAAATGTGCACACAATCATAAATATGCACTTTGAAACCTGCAAAATATGCATCCCACAAATTCACCCATGGACATGTTTTGGATGTGGAATTGTCTCAAGGTTAACTTTGACCAAGTCTTCGCAGATTGTTTTCAGACTCCACCTGTGTCAAATGCGTGTGTCAATCTTGGCATGTTTTGATATGACCCCTGCCACATGAAAGCCAGCCTGTCTCTATTCTTCTGGCTCGTTTCCTATGTGACACTTATATGTACTAGAATTAAGTTTAGTTTCAATTCCTTTCCCTCCATGTTCTTTTTTGTCCCATGGCTATAATATTTTTTTTCATCTCCCAAATTTGACCCTAAGTCTTGTTTAATTATACAATAGTTTTTCCTTTTTATTTGGATTTATCTTTCGTTTCAAGTCAAGTTTCAATTTGAGTTGGAAGTTTCCAACAATGGTCTTCATCACGACTAGTTTTTGAATATTTTTTGCAAAATTATTTTCCCTTCTTCCTTATATTTTCATTCTCTTTTTCTTCCATTAACCTTTAAACCAATTTTCCCTTATTCTCATCTATATGTCTTTGTTTTCTCTCTCTATTACCTCCAAGTGTGCTTCGTACACAAACTTCATCTATACTTATACAACACAAGGATAGTATGCCTTAGCTAGGTATGTAAGCTCTATATACTTGACTCATGTCACTATGGCTCTGCCAAATCTACCCCTAATAAGGGAGCTCTTCTCCTAATTCTTGGGTAAAACTTGCAGCATTCTTTGTCCTATCAATTGTTTAAATTTTTTTCTGCTTAATTATGGCTTTCCTCAGATATGAGCCACGATAAAACCCGTTGTTTTTTGTAGCAATGAAATTAGTCCATGATAGAACAATCTACCATGCATCTTGATCTCCTCCTTGTCTTGGATTCCTACCAAACAAGTGTTGCACCTTCCATTCTAAATGAAGCTAGTTAGATTGGTATCATCGTCATGGAAGGTTCTACAAATTTTCAACAGACTCCAATTGCTTCCAATCTTAATCAAGATTTTCCAAGATTGACATCACTTATTAAATATTGGCAATTCAAACCCTTAACATCAAGTTTTAGAAAAGGAATTTACCAGTAAGTTGTTTGACTTGTGTATTGGAGGCATCAAGATGAAGTAGAGGATGAGGAAGGATGAGGGTGATGATGGTGAATTTCAATTGTTCTCTATTTCTCCATTTCCCTTCTTTGATTTATCTTCATCATTTTTACCTCCCCATGATCCTTTTTATCCTCTCAAGTTTGGACCTTTTCTTCTTCTAGTTTTCATTCTTTTCTTGATAAAGGACTTAACCATTCAGTCAAGTCAAGAAATGTTTTTGTAAACCTTTCTTCCTCTTTGGGATCGATCTCTTCTGGCATGAGTTTCTCCTTCGTTGGAGGCATGCTTAATATTGCTTTTGATTCTCTTGGAGGTGAACTAGGTGGTGGAGACTGTGGGTAATCTTGCTATCCTTTGTTGTGGCTCACTTGAGAACCTCTTGCTTCCACCATTTTGCCTATCCTCTCTTAAGATTGAGCCATGTATATGCGTAAAACTTGCAAACACTTAAACAAATAATTACACACAACAACACCGTAGAATAAATATAGCTTTGATACCAACTCGATATGACAAAGATCAGTACTATTTTTTTGTGCTATGTATTTTCAGCTTATAAAACACATATAGATTTTTCTCCATTTGTCGGGGTTTATGAATGAGTAATTTAACCATGAAACATGATGAATTTTTTAGTTTTGCTTACAAAATAATCCTAAATAACACCGAAAAACAATGATAATAGAAAATAAATACCCACATAAGTTCTACATGGTAGGTACGATGAAGCAGCCTCACCCTCTGGTTACATCTCAGTCCTTGTACCCAATGACATGTCCCTATTTTTCATTATGCTCAAAATCACAAATACATATGTTTACAAGACTCTAATGGTTGTTTTCTCTCGGCATGTGTGGCCTGCATTCTCAAATTAGTTTAGGTAGACTCTTGTTTCACCCAAATTGGTCAAAAATTGACCTCTATAGCCATTTTCTCTAATCAACACAACATAAATGCTCCACTAAATGAGAACCGTAGTTTAAATGTAGTCAAAATAGAAACCTATCTAAATTTAGGCAGCGCTAAATTCCACTACTAACCATTTGCATTAAATTTAATTTTTTGGTGGGTGGATGGTCACAAGCCGACCCTTAAACCCCTGTTTAACATTAAAAATCTTCATAAAACATTGGAGCAAAACCGATGGAGTTAGAGTTCCAAATGGTTTAACAAATCGTCGCTAGTGGAGGAGTTACATGTGACCACTATGTTTTAAATGCCACCGTAGTTATGGTCCCTCGAACCATCGACACCAATATTTAAATCACACCATGTGATATCCTTGTAGTTATCCACCCGGAGTTAAGGTTACATGTACGTTAGTATTATATGCCATGGTTGTTTAAACTTTACTATGTGACCATTTCAACCTGGCCACCGTCAAGCTGGGACCTGCCAATCTATCCCCCCAACAACATTGAAATCAATCAAATTTAAAATATGCGAAACCCATAGTGTAAGAAATTCTTGATATATGAGTTGCTGAATGCTTTCACATGGCGGAGGCTCATGGTCGAACTCCCGGACCCCAAACAAAAATTTTACATAACTATCCAAATGACACGTGGTGCTTCACAAAGTTGGCCACGTTTCACCCATCCAATGAGCCACATAAATGCGTACAACCCAACTCAACCATCCAAATAGAGCCACATGGCAAAACCTCGGTTGGCTTAGGGAAAATGGAATATTCCCAGAATATTCCATTTATGTTGAATGTACCTACATGCCGACCGGGCATCCTAGTCACTCCATGACAAAATATATTTTCTTAGGAAATCGATGAGAACGCGTGATATCTCCATCATACGACATTGATTTCAAACCGTTTGTGGCGTCGGAATTAGAACGACGAGATCTACCCATTCACTCAAGTTCAAAGACACCTTTGGAGCACTTTCAAGTTTGAGAAAATTCATGATCTTCCGATCAAGAAGAATGCACCGGTGTGATTTAGGATGAGGAATGGACGAACAAAAAACAACCGGAAAATACTCCACCCACCAATCTCCTCTAGAAACCTTGGAATAAAACACATATTTGGGCTATTTTTATAAGGAGCTCCTCAAAAAGATCCGCTAGAGGGTCTTTTCCTTGTAGTGATATTAAAACATGTATATTTTCATTAAGTTTGTTGAGTATTGACTTATTGTTAAAATATTTTGCTAAATTTGTCGAATGTTTATTTAACAATATTGTTATTATTTTCATTATCAAATGAAAATGATATAATCAATAATCTTGATATAATTAACTTATCTAAATTAAGCAATATATCGAACTTCAATATTTAATTTTTATTGAAGTACTTAATTGCACAACAAAATAATTAATTAAAAACCAACTTAAAGTGATACATAAATTTTGTACCACTTTTTCTTTAAGATAACTAATTACGTAAAATATGCTGTGGCTACCATATGACATTGAAATACACTACATTAATTTATAGATAGGTGTTCATAAAGAATGGAGAGGAGTAAATAGATAGGTGAAAGAAATTGATAACTATAATGGAATGAACAACTCTTATCAATATTCAAAATCGCTTAAATAGAATTGCATTGGAGACATGAACAATTAAATGACCGTAGTGAAAATCCAAATTACAACTCAACTAATATTAAGAGAATAAAATGACTATCACACTGCCATGATGTTGTTGACTCCGCCAATATTTAGGGGGCATCCTCATATGAAGTACCAATTAGATCTCACATCATTTGGAGTAGGAGCCCCATCCGGAACACATCCCATTGTCTAAATAGTGAGTTTTTTTGCATGGCATTACCCGGGATAATGCATAGAATGATGTGCCTCCATGTGACTTCGTGAAGCAAGTGTACATATTTGTGAAGATTCAAGTGCAATGCATGAGAGGGGTTCGTCACAATGAAAAGGGAATAAATGAAAACCACCTAGGACACCCATAATAGTAAAAATATTCAAAGGAAACACGCGAGCATAAAAGGAATCATAAGTTAACCTACAAAAATAGATCACAAGATAACCATGATCGAAGCAATAATAACACACATTCAACAATATTTATACTAATGAAATGAAAGAAGTTCATAAGTGTTAGCTTACATAAAATAACATATATTGAAAACATAATAAGAATAGTCCTACTATATTCACAACATATGCATGAGAAAATGTTAGCTCTAAGATTTTATTAAAGTGAAAGTCCCAAAATACACATATATAATTGAAAACCGTAATTCCCATTAGTGGAACATGAATAAAAGACATGCTCCTCCAAAGAAGGATACTCCCTCTATGTTAAGGAGAAGCCAAGGATCCGAACAAAAATAAGCTTTCAATCCTAAGCCAAAGTCTTCACCAAAATCCCTTTACATTATTAACGAGGGTATATTTATAACAAATGGGATGAATATCCATAGCCCTTTAGACTCTTTCAATTTCCTCCTGGAAATTTTGAGTTCTTTTACATAATGACTTTTCATATTTCAAAATTAACACTTGGACATCCACTTAAAAATTTATTTTAAATAAAAAAATGCATATACCAATATAGGAAAAAATTGGGTAGAATCAACTACGTTGCACTTAATAAGATAAATGAAGACGAAGCTTGAGTTTGGGGAAACACTAGCTCAACCGTATCAACTTGTAGCTTTTTGGTTGCTGGCTAGTCATTCCAAGATTTATATTATGTGATGAATTCCCAAAACTTTGCAATGGACCGGATGAAGAGAGCTCCCAGTCTCCATTGCATCTCTAAGACATGATGTTGATAGGCCATGAGTTTCTTCTTAAGAAGGAGCAACATGGTATTGATATTCACCGGCCACCAATATACTTTTCGAAATATAATTATGTTAACTCGAAAATTGCATCTATTGAATAACTGAAAAATATTCTTCAATCGTCAATTAGATTATGCATTTTATTTGCTTACAACAAACATAGAATGAAATTCTTCTACTTACCGTAATTTTCATAATAAAATTAATTTTTAGAAATTAAAATGTTTTAAATAGAGAAATTTAGCACACACATAGAAAACATTAACACAATTATTTTTGTGTACTGTCCCTTGAAAAACTCAATGGGAAAACAAGTGCAACATATGAGGCTTTATTATTAATCTTCAACAATAACCGAGTACAAGAATTTTGACAATTTAAATTGTAGAAAATATCGAGAGAAATTTTTTTATGTGACATTTCTCACTTTCCATAGAGACTTCCTCAACTTCGATATGGACCCTTCCGCTCATATTTTGTGCCTTGTGTCACCATGGTGACCGCGTGTATAATTAGTGGACTATGCTCTCTCCCTCATGTTGTCATTTCTCAATCTAGAAATCTACCTCTGAATTATGTTTCTACCCTCTTCTCACCCGTTACTCACCCTTTGGGCTCTATCTTCTTTGCTAGATGATAGCCATTGATAAAATCGATCTATTTGGGAAGTCAATAACCGCATTGGTGTGTTCTCCATCTACGCATCGAATTCTTCTTATAATATTTTGTTAGAGCACCAATAGCCAAGATTAAAATATAATCGATGGCCCAAATTATTTCCCCGTTGATCCGTGTGAGTTCATAGAAAATTCACTACATGAATTAATTAATTATGATTAATTAATCATATTCTCTAAGTTTATACCACAAAATATTTAAGAACTTATAATTAATATAATTAAGTCATGTCTAGGTGGAATTTAAAAAAAATTTACTAGTATTAAATAATGCATGTATTTTAGCTTCTCCACCAAATCTCATGTACAGATCACATCTATGACGTTACAAAAACTAACACCCTCTTAGCAAGGAATGTGTTATAGTGTTGCAAGCCACTAAAACCTATCTCTCGCATCATCTCTTGTCATGTTTTTCATGTCCGACTACTAATTTACAAAAATGAACACACAACTCTAATATGTTGTATCCGTGTTGTTTCGACCCTGGTGAATCGTTGCCAACATTGCATCTTCACCGCAACTCCCTCTCATCCGTTGGTGCTCATGCAATAAAATGCAAGTGAGAAACCTAAAGTAATTTCTCCTCGCCACCTAAACATGTTCTCCACCGTACCCATATTTCAAATCGGATGAACTTATCTCTCCACAGAGCTATTTTCGCATATGCTACCCCATCTCCGTGGGAACATAATGTACCGTATTTCCCCCACCTTGTTAATATTATCTAATGAAATGACATATGATATATATGTGCTTCAACCTCGCCTTTAAACATTATATTCTCAACAGATTATGTAACCTTATTATCACGTAAGAGACACAAGTCACTCCTATCCTTTTCCTTAAGAAGCCTGCGCGCATTTCTAAAGCCACATAGCTTCGCAAGTAGTTAAAAGGAAGCCATATATTTTTATTTTGTTGAGCTCATTTTTATTGAATTCTACTTTTATTACACCAAGAAACCACCCCTGATCCAACATTAAACCAAGATTTCAAAGGTAATTATCATGTCCACCAAAGCGCGTTCCCAATCAACATCTATGAATCCACAAAATCGGATGTCATATTCTCAAGTACATATTTCAACCCATACCCAATTGTGTCACAAACATAACTCTATATGTGCCTTTTTTTTTTTTCCCAATGTGCCATTTTTCAGCTCTTACCTACTGACTAACTAACGATATTGACATTGAAACAAATGTATGGCTCAAGCTGACTCGTATGCATGACAAACCCAATGAGTTTTCTATACAAGGTGTGATCGACTGTGCTCCGATGCATGTATCTTCTTACAATTGGTGATCATGGGCATTGTCATGGGTTGGAAAATATGGGCATTCTGAACCTCTTCAGAATATTTGTAGCATATCTCCTTTCCAAAGGAAGAGATAAACAATTTTCTCTACCAAATCCTACAATCCTAGAAAAATATTGCATGAACCCCATATTATTCATGCTAAATTATCTTGCAAAGTTCATCTTTCAGTTGTTTTATGAGCCCTAATGATCCCGTACAAAATAGATCATCCGTATATTAAAAAAAAATTTAGTTTCTCACATTCTACAACTATTAGTAGAGGTTGGGATCTTCATCACACTTGATGAATCCCAACCGTTGCATCCATACACCTTTCCATACCATTCCCTAGAGACTTTCGAGCCTATATAGGGCTTTCTTCAATCTTCATAGATGAGTGCGCTTTCTCCCGATTTTCCGTCTTCTAGGTTTTCATACACCTTTTATTATATCACCCTGTTCAAGAATATTATCTTGATGTCCATCCGGTGAATCTCCCATCCCATCCGAGTTGGTAAGGATATAAAAAAAAAAATAACAATATGTATATATAGTAACTTGGGCAAAGGTATCCTCGTAGTTTATTCTCTCTTTTTGTGGACACCATTTTCCACGAACCTAGCCTTACTTCTCTACATTTTCATATACAACATACTTGATCTTGTATCTCCATCTCGGAACCTCCCAAATGATCTCTCCTTGGCACTACCTCCCAAATATCATTTGTCATGATAAAACTATACTCTTATACCATGCATCCACCCACACCTCGATGTTGCGCGCTTTCGAAAGTTGGAGGGTTCTACAAGCCGAGCTACTAAACCTTGATATTTGTTAAGCTACCTCAGTTGTCTCTTGTCTATCCCTCAGGGAGTTCCTATAAACTCATCTACATCTCTAAACATGTGAGGAACTTCCCCGCTAGCTCTACCACCGGTGGTGGGGAGGTTCAACCGCCCTCTTCCTCGACACTCGCTTCTCTTTCTATCGAGAACTCCTCGGTCTTGTATCCTTGAGGAAACCATGGTAGTAGTCACTATGGTTGATCCCTATGAATTTCCTCCTAATAGTTCCACTAGTTGCCCCTACTTTTGGACTAATGAAAATTCTCGTTGAATGATTTTTAGCACCTCGCAAGCATCTCTCAATATCTCCTAAAAGTTCGTCCTCCATGAACTCTCACGTCGTGTCTCATTAAAATCTTCCTACTACTAGTAATGTAGATCATGTATACCTTTCATGTATCACTATACCTAACAGAATCCCCTCTTTGAAATCTAATCCACCCTGCGGGGTAATCATCCGGCACATGGTAGTAAGCCAAACCCCAAAAATATTTAAGTGAAGCACTTTAGGATTTTTTTCCTGAACACTCCCTTTGGACATTTTCTTCCCAATGATCTATGATAAGTTATGCTTTGAATGTATATTGATGTGTTACATACCCTTACTCATAAAATTTATTTCAATCCGATCATACAACATAGCCTTTGTAGCCCCAACTATCGTTTTTTTTCACTTACTACACCATTATACTAAGCATAGTTTATATGGAGCTCTATTCTTTATGCCTCTATACATGTATAAATCTATTAGATATTTATTGATGTATTATCCATCATTATATGAGCAAAGCACCTTGATATTCTTCCTTATCATGTTCTCTACGAGTTCCTTAAACTCTTTAAACCAATAAAATACCCCGTCTTTGTATTTAAGTTATGTCAACTGCATTTATGGAATGGTCACTTCAATAAAGGTGAGGAAGCATTCACCACCACTAAAAGCACTAGTAGTCATAGGGCTAGAAATATCTAAATTCATCACCTAGCATACCATTTTCTATGTTTTCACTTCTATGGAATGCTTCCTTCACTTAATACCAAAGTACGCATACTGTGACACATCATCATGCTCCGTACTAAGAACTCTGAACCCCGTTATGGCTTCTTTGGAGCATATTTAAGATCCAAGGAAAATTTTTCACCCTAGGTTACGGACTCATTCAATTCCTTCCCAACGTTTACTATCACTACATATTAGTTCCATTGGAGAGTCAGCTAAATCTATATAACATGTTGCTTCGAGCTCCAATTTATTTCTCCAACTTTCTAGTTGAATTTTTGACCTACAATTTCTTTCCCTACGAAGTAGACATCACACCCATTTCCTTGAAAATAGCATTAATCGAAATTAGGCATACATTCAAACGAGGTACATGCAATACATTAGTAGCACTGGTGCTCGTTCACGACTCCTCTCGAAACTATATGGTGCCTCTTCCCAAAGGAGTACATTTATTTATGTTTCCGATACCGATCTATAAGTCCATCCGCTCCTTCTAGTAGACAGAGAAATATTATCTAACTCTTGTCATATATTTAGGTTGAAGCTCTACTATCTATATACCATACACCATGCAAATTTGATTCTAATAAGAAATAAAGTCAATCCTTCAACTCAGGAAAGATAACATGTATCATCATGGTTTTTAATTATGTCCATGATACTTTGTGCTATTTATTTTTCCTCTCGACTTTGAATCGCTCAAGAAAGTAAGGTAAAAAATTATTGCGTCCACTTCAGAGATATTTTCTCGCAAGAAATATGGGGTTTCTCCCGTTGAAACATTAATATGGCGATGAGCGCAAAGAAGCAAAGACGAAGACAAGGGAGTAGATCGATTCAAATGGAATTTTTGCGCAGAAGGAAAGTAAAGTGGCAGAGGCTACAAGAGGAGAGTTTATACAAGAAGAAGTTTTTTTGAACAAATAGGGATTTTTTTTGTAAGCCTACAAGAAAATTAGGACAAAAAGGCCACATCGATTAGAATATCGTGCCAGAAAATAACCACTATGTAAATACTATCGTTAATATAGAGAACATGTTCAAATTCATTGATTGAATGCTTGATTCGCTTTAACCTCGTGTGTAAATCGTGTTTCACACGATATATATGTATGCGTATGAATCGGGAAAATTTAAAGGAATGGTATGACTTAAGTGTGTTTAAGAAGTGAAAAATTCACTGAAAATTAGAATTTAGTAGAAAGTGCATGTCCAATTGACATCGATCACCGAATGGATCGATGCCCTTGAAATTGTTAAAACACAACCGCAATTTGATATCCAAATCACACTCGTGTAGAGTAATACATAGAGGGTGTTCGAGCTATGTTATAATGTAACATTCAATGAAATATGTGGCGGAATCCTAACTGTTATCGTCATAATCGATGGTCGCGGAGCGGAATGAAATGAGAGCGTAGAAACCGTTGATCTCTCAAGGATCAACGAATGAAATCGAAAGGTGAAATGTGGGAATGTATGAAGAAATGAGTGGATACGATTGAAACAAGTGTTCTTAAATAGTGTGAGTGGTTTGACGAACCACGGGTATTCGTATCCATCCAAAGTGGTAAGTGTAAAAGTTGAAATGAACGCAATAGACGTTCCGGAAGTGACACGTCACAAAGAAATACCAATGGGCTTCCACATTATTTGGAAGGATAAGCGTCGGGCTTAATTTTGTGATGCATCCATCCGATCAAAGGAGGAAAATATCCTGGCGTATTCGCATCAAAAGTTGTGCGTATAAGCAATGGTGGTGCAGGGACCTGGACAAGAAAAGGGCGCATTTAAAATAAAGATAGGTTTAAACCTTAAACATCGTGTTGATATAATGGGACTTCCATTGGACGGGAAGCGTATAGATTGCGGGCAAAGATACATTGATAATTATTGTGGACCTAACATATATACGTTGGTAATTATTTTTAACCAAAGTATGATTCAAATTATATAGAGAGGATATTTATCATGGTATAACCACAGTTTTTAAAAAGTGCAAAGCTTATATGAAGGTGAAAAGGTGAGTTTAGTAAAGTCAGTGGGCTCATATATTTATATATATTTAGGCCTATTGAACGAGCCTCCTGTATGTGAAATGTAATAAATTAGTGGGATTTATTATAAAGTTTTTATAGCTTATGGCAAGGTTTGATTATTAATGCTAAGGATGGATAGATTGATGGAGGAATTGTTGATATATGATTACACTTAGTATTTAATTAAAAGTTGCAAGTGGTCCGCGTATAAATAAGATGTCAATATCTTCTTAACTAAGGTAAAAAGATGTGGGACCCGAGTGTATTTATATGATGGCATCATGTACATTTAACCAAAGTAAGGAAGGGTAATAAAATTTGAGATTTGCAATATGATGAAGACCATTTGGATTATGGTCATTAGGATCGACTTGGGTCGTTTAATCAGTGATGCAACATCGGTATACATGCAAGACTGCGAAAAGATAAACCTTACAAATATTTAATATATTAAAGGTTATATGATTATAGAGGCATCGCATGATTTTAATATATTTTTTCATGATGGGTCTTAACCAAAAGTCATAGATTATGGTATTATTAACATGCCATGATCAATAATATCAATCAAAGGATAAAAATCCAATGTAAAAGTATGAAACAATTCGTTTTTTAGAATATGTGACAAATCGGTGTTAAGGTTATGGTTGATGTGCATATGGATAAGTAGGATCAACGAGCATGCAAAGTGTGGTGAATGCAACACAAAAAGACACGTATAATGGATGAAATGTAGCACCATGTTATAGCCAGAATATAAATAGCAGAATTGAAAATACAAAGGACAGAACAAAAAGACAACACACAACGAGCCAAGAGTCGTAAAGGGTTAAGAGAAACATATTTTTAACTGCCAATGTAAATAAATTAATTATCTTTAGTGTATGTTATGCAAAGGCAAGTCTCCGAAAGTAAATAAAAATCTCCTTGTAATATCGAATTGAGTACATAGTATTGCAATATCCCGAAGTGCCGAGCAAGAAAATGAGAAGGTGGAATGCAAAGAGTCATACATGTTCATTTCATATTCCCATATCGAATGCAAAACCATGAGGTAAAAAGATTTACAAATGATGTTATTGTAATATGCCAAAATAAAAGGGTGAGGAGAATTGGTAGTATAATGGTTTTAGAGAATGTAAGAAGAAGAAGGAGCAGAGTAGAGCAGTGTCGTGAAGATCTAGTAGATATTACAAGGAAGATACGAAGGATGGAGGACAACAAGAAGAAGGAACAGCAATAAAGCACATTCAGGTAAATCAAGATGTTTCTTTATATTGTGTGAGGAAGTTGGTGCTTCCATATCAAGTTGTAGCATAATAGATGTTCACTTGTAACTGGCCGAGGTAGGAGCTTCCCATAGCTTGCAAACCTACAGAAAATATAAGGGAGTTGGAGCCTGCAAGTTGTAGCTTGCGGCACTGAGGTAGTAGCCTCCCGTAGGTTGGAGCCCAGAAAATTAGTGGTGAGAGGTAGTTTGAGCTTGCTTCCTTCGCATCACAACAATAATAATATGTGGTTTTCTCTCGTATGGCTTCCGTTACATATCTCTGTCTATGTGCATGATGATCATGTTGACATTTATACTTAATCTACTTAATACTCCGGCTTCGACTTATTAAGATTTTTGTTCCATTGTAACATTAATTTGAGCATGAATTAAAGATGTAAATAAGGTAAAAGAATGTTTGATAAGACCCCGAATCCATTAAAATAATTCACCCCCCCACTCTCACTTAACTAAGGATTCAAAATTGACACGTATCCGGTTCCTTATTAGTTTAACAACCAGAAGGAGATCCTTGGTCGCCTAAGATGGCTATTCAGAATGATGCTCAACTAATAAAGCCTCTCACATCGGGCACAAACTATTCCTTCTAGAAATAAAGGAATGAGGACGCACATAATGTCTCTAGGAATAGAAGTTTATCGCTATGGAATTAAGATATGCCCCAAAGGATTATAAATACGTAGAAAGAAGCCAAACAAGATTTTATAGCTACTTTCTGTGCCATGATGCATTGTTAGACTTTGCTCAGGTGAGGGTAGAATTTATTAAAAAGGATACACAACAAGAATGCCAAAGAAACATGGACATTAGAAAGTATCCATGAGGGAGATAAAAAGGTGAAGGCCACCAAGTCAGTAAGTCTATAGGAGCCCACTTTTGAAAAACATAAATTAAACAGCTAAAGAAGAAGATGCTGCTAACTTCTTCTTTAGGTTGCTAAATTGTGAATAACATGACAGATCTAGGATAAACCATTAGAGAATGTAAACGTATTAAAAATATATTGAGATATTTACTCATCCAAAAAGCTTAACCACAAGGTTTTTGCCATCGAAGGAAACAAATCGATCGGGAAACATTTACCATAACCCAATTACTTGGAAACTTGACAACTTATGAAATGAGACTTCCACAAGAGGAATTACAAGCAGTACAACATGAGGAGGCAGCCTCAAGGGGCAAAGTATGGAAGAAAAGGAAGATACATGCTCATGCTCTAATGAAGAAGAGGCCAAATTTTTCAAAAGATTAGATAGAGGCCTCCGTAAAAGTTTAAAGATAAACTCTCCATTTAAATTTTTATGGAAGAGTTGGGCACTATGCTTCTATGTCCTCAAAAGAAAAACAACAAAGAATTAGACACAAGAAACCTAGAACCAAAACAAATAACTCAGAATAAAGGGAAGAGATTCAATAGAAAATTATTCTATGCTCAGCGCAAGATAGAAGTGCTTCCTCGAAAACTCGACTAACTCTCAAATGAAGAAGAAACCCTCCGAATTTAAAGGATGGCCAAGGAAGAGTCTGAAGGATTTCTTCTAGAAGATAAGGAACAAGGTGAGATAGATCTTGAGGGGGAGCTAAGAAGTTCCCTAGAGGAAATAGACGAACTTAAACTCTGGCAGTAGAAAACAAAAGACATTCTCCTCAAATATGTAAAAGAAGAACCAAATTTAGAAGCTCTCATTCAACAAGGTGCAGAACTTGAAGAAGCCAAGAAAGTGGAAGACACTTGGGCTTTCAAGGCAAATTAAGGATAAAATTAAGAAGCAAGAGAAATTGGAAGAAGAAGCTGTTAGTCATCGTATTTTTCACCCGTCGATGATGACTATTTTTTAAAGACAAGTTTTCTAGAAGCTAACTTCAATTTGTCAAACCGGCTATCTAAAACACCCTAAACAATTTTTGTCCTCCTACCTTTTTTAGTCACCCTATGATGAGAAACCTAGTTGTCAAGTCCTATCTAGTTTCTCACCATATAATCCTATCCAAGGAGTCATAGTAAAGGTTATCTATTGTCATTGACCCTCCTCACGTCATTCATTATCCAAGTGGGTGATAAAAGGTTAGCCACCCTACCTCCGGTCATACGTCATTTTCTTGAGGATCCAACATACTCCAAAGAAGATACCAAACCTGGCCAAAGATTTCCAAGTTAAGAAGTGGTGCTTAGGGAATCCCTCCTCAAAGCATCCCAAGCCAAAATATTTTTCTCAATACCAAATTTTAACCCCGAATTAGTGCTTTGGCTATGCAAACTTGGACCAAGCTCTCATCAAAATGATATGTGGAAGGATGTGGGTCAAACATGAGTACAAATAAGGGTTATCCATATTCAAAAGGAAAATGTTAATATAAGGTGCCCAACAATGTTTGGAAAACTTTTGACAATGACACAATCAATCACCAAACACCACGAATTGAATTGTCAAAATAATTTCTAGAATTAAGTCAATCACCTCCTTCCAAGATAGGCAAAGGATAAGACCAGCCTTGGATATAGTTATTGAGCAATCTTCCCTTGAAGGACATACGGGACAAATAATGACAAAGCAATGAGTTTTCATAGGTTAAAACCTACTTACAACAATCAAAAGATGACTTTTCTAGTGCTTACAAAACCCTCGTTTCTCTGCTCATAAAAAGCCTTTCAAATTGTCATGAGGATGAAACTTGGGCTAAAAAAATTCATCCAAATTATCAAAGAAAGAGAGCCGGCCTGGTCGATAGTTATTGCATATAAAAAAATGGAATACAAATATTAGAATAAGTCATGATTGCCAAGAGTTACATTAGTGGTTCCTAGTGGTTATTTCTAAATGAAGAGTGTGCTGAAAAGGTCTTGTCTGTAAGGAGGCCTCTTTACTTTGAAAAATTCATGATAAGGAGTGGTCTTTCAAAAGAAGTTGGCCACAAAATTTTTGTTATGAGTCCTAATTTAAATATGGGTCTTTACATATTTTTTTAAAGGTGACAAAATAATAACACAGTGATTTATGCTTTGATATGACAAAATCCTTTTCAAAAGGCATCCAAACCCTACAAAGTAAATGCCAAGGTATTTGAGCTATTTCACCTTCAAATGCGTAAGGAGACCATTTAAGAGGCTCATTAACATGTTCAAAGCATGAAGCATACCCTCATTAGCCTTCTCACAGAAAAAAAAAATCTTTTTTGGGCATCTTTTCAAGTCTTGGAGCTCGAAGTCTGCGCGGCGCACCCGGGTGAGCGCCCGAACAAAGCACGGACCCGCGTCACAGCACATATGTAGTGATGCAAGGATCTTCTCCTATGTCATCGGTCACCGGGCACCGAAAAATACCCACGCTATCCGTGCGGCACTTTCTTCTACAAACGTGCCACTCACCCAAAAGGCTTCCAAAAACTCTTTTGAAAACTACTCCAATGATCAATAAAGACCACGAATTTATCTTCGAAGGTACCTCTTCTACTTCGATAAATTTTGAAGTTTAAAGAAGGTATTTTTTGCTATGTTTTCCAAGAAGAAACAATGGGTTTTGAAGGCACTTTATCACCTAAAAAACAAAGAAAGACACAGCTGATTAAGAAGCCGTACCTAAGTTAAAATCCAGAAGCTATTGTAAGTAACAAGGAATACAAAGATGTGTGTTTATCATTGAAAGAGCCCTAACTACCTTTCAAAAAAAATGATAGCCCACAACATAGAAAGAAAATGCAGAGGTTGGCAAGAGGCTGCGCAGGTCTCAAATGCTTTAAATGACTATCCAGATAGTGGTGTATACGGGATGAAGGGATTATCAATTTAAAGAGGTCCTTTGTGTTGAGTGCAGTGGAAAATTTGTGTAGTCCTCAGAGTCCAAAAGCAAAGTCTTTTTTGAAGGTCTTCAAGTCAGTTGAAAGATGTCTTGTTTACTTTTTAAAGGGCAAGAATATCAAAGGCAAGCAAAGGTTGAGGGGAGATTGTTTGTGCAAAAACAAAGGGAATTTACTCTTCTAAACAAAAACCCTCACAAACATATTTTGTCTAAACCCTTTGATAAACATAGTGATCAAAGTGATTTTGGTTATGATTTGACAAACTTGTTTGCTAGCATCAAAGAAACACAAATGGACTCTGCAAGGAGTGAAAAGGCGTGGTGTTGGGAACTATTTCAGAGACCATCTGAATTAGCTCGTCTTGGTTAGCCAGCAAAGAGTATCCAATGAAAAATGCTTCCGAGAAAGATAGCATAAGTGGCCTCACAAAGGTATGAACCTTTTCAACCGAGGAGGAAACATGTCTATCCCACAGCGGACGCTCTCCAAGCTTTCTCCTAGATCCATTTCGGTAGCCAACAAAATTCCATATAAAGTTGAGAAAATGGTTACTTAAGAAGAGCTACCCAAGTCGGATCAATAAGTAAACCATTTTTGAAACTAGAGCATCGGGATGCATGCCCATCCATCTTTCCTTTTCTTATTTTTTAACCAGCTATGCTCCCTCATGAAGATAATCATGAACATTTTCACATGTGAAGGTTTTCCGGTCTATGCTTACCATGTCCCGGTGTTTTCCTTTTTCTTCCATATAAGTATTGAAAATATGGTTTACCATTCAAAAGAGACCTTCTCTCAAAGAACTTAAATTGTCTTTTCCATCATTCCCTTATCAAGGTTGTCATTCTTCATGAACATAAGAAGAAGGAATTCCTTTTCGACACTTTCATTTCACATTCGTATTTTCGCCATCGTTTCTTCATCCCATGCATCTTTCCTTCACTCCTCTTCCACCATCCTATTTCTCCTTCTTCAGTAAACCCACCCTAAGAAGCAAAATCTCCCACGATTGATCAAGAAGAAGAGCAGATAATGAGGAAGAACAAATATAGTGAGGAAGAGCAGAAAAATGATGAAGAGACAGTGAGGAAAGGCAGCATAGTGATAAAGAACAAAACAAAGTTGAAGAGGATCCAAGTCAAAGGGAGAAAAGAATAAAAACACAGTGATGAAAGGCGCATGAAGACGACGAAGAACACCAAGTAGAAGGAAGAGTAAAAATAAAGAAGAGGGAAATGATCTAGAATGTAGTCAGCTTAATGAGGAACATATCCACAAAGAGGAGGATATTGCAGTCCTCACGCAACAAACATGATGAGTATGAAGCAAAAATACTTAAGGATACACAGTAGCCCAAAGTCCTCAAGAAACTAGGGATGAAATTGAAAGTTAGTAGCCCCCTTGGCGTAGAGACATGCAAGGTGAAAGTCAAGGCATTCATGAGGAGGGTCAAAATAGTGGTAAGGATGATGAGGTGAGTAGCAAGGGCAAAGAGAAAATCAAGCATGTGATAGCTACCTTCCTAGGGCAAGGGGCCATGCTTTCCTGGAAGGGTGACAAAGCTCGAACATCAAGAAAGACAAGGCCTCAAATCGGTGACTTAAATGTTACTATAGCCCAACGAAGCAAAGGTAAAGTTGCCCAAGAAATCCATTGTTGAATTACCAAATAGGAGGAAGACCAAGAATGATCCGTATTTATGCAGAACGCAACGAATAAACATATAAACATAAATACGTAGATGTGCATGAAATAATACTTCATTTCATTAATATCAAAACACTGAAATTTGCTTACGTATAGAATGGAAAATAAAAACTAGCTGGGCGCCGGTAGCTACTCGAGAAGAGATGTGGCGGTACACAGCTCGAACCGAGTTACAATGAGGCTCGAGGCCTATTTATCATTTAGAAACAATGGGAAATCCTACCCAAAACACTAACCCTAGGAGATGAAGCGCTAAACTATGGGCCTCCCGTTTGGGTAACTGGCTATGTTTCAACTTCCTGTGGGCGCAACTGGCATACTATCTTCGTTTGACGCGCACCATACCCTGCTAGAAAGATCTATCCGAGGAATACAAATTCTGGAACGAGAACATCGGTCCATGGACCCATGTTTTCTCTTTTTTTCCCCAAAAAACGTCGTCAGGGCCTCAAAACGGCTCCAAGGAAATTTAGGGACCCAAATCGGCGAAAAATAGTAAACTCGTCGAAACTCAAAAACCGGAACAGACAATGGTGGAGCCTCATGTGCAATAGGTGGGTGACCACCAATAACCAATCGGATCATTCCCTCCTCAGGGCTAATGGTCCCCATTGCTTAACTTCTCCATGAGATGAGGAAATTTCATGAATTTGGTCCCCGGTGAACCACTTTCTTGGTGCAGAGTTGGCCAGCTTTGACAACCCGACATAGTTGGATCTTCTGGCCGGTGAGGTTCTTGATTTGCATGTCCATGATGTAACCGTGGTGGCCTCGTTCCATGCGTCCGGATTTAACTTAGTAGGTGTGAGTTGATCCGCAATGTCGAGGTGTCCAGAGAGGTGGGAAGTATGACGAAGGCGATCCACATTGAAGACTCCGGTGCGTACTGCTGAATGGTGGAATATCGAGCTCAAACGATTACACCTCATAGCTCGTGTGATGGTGTATTCCGCACGGGAGTGGCGAAGCTTGGCAAAGGTCCAAAGGAGGCGCCCTTCCGCAATGTAGCGTTGCCTTTGTCACCCACCGAGTTGTGTGGCATCCGATGTCGTACTCGCTTGCGTTGCTTGTACTTACATTGGCTCGTCCAATATATCATGGAAACCGTCATTGGCGGATGTTGAATGGCACTCGATGAAGCGATCGTGCTTTGTCAACTTCAGACCGACATGAGCTGAATTGGCCTCGAGTACCGCAAATGGCATGGCTACGTCAATGGGACATAGTGGTCGAATCCCATGCCCACCGAGCGGGGTTAAGTGGTCGATCGAACCGTGGAGAGCCCGATTATAACTATGCGGTGCTACAAGGGAGGCTCTTCGTCCTGGCGGCGGGGATGCTTAAAATTGTACATGCGCAGAATGCACAATCATTCTCGTTGACGACCTCTCGGCTCCCCGGCCATCTGCTTGGGGATGGAAAGCCGTGGACTTGGTGAGCTTGGTATCCAACATCAATCGCAGGTCGGACTCAAAAATGTGTTGTGAGGAACCTCGGCTATCCCGATTCGATATGACAGACCGTGGGATCCCAAAGTGCACCCACACTCATTCAAAGAAGAAGCAGCGCGGGTCACGATATTCTTCTCGCAGTTACCATAATGGCCATCTTCAAGAATTTGTCGACGACTAAAACACGCTCATTTCCCCTCGCTTTAGTGGTATACAAAGCCCGACATGTAATTCATGGAGAGTGATTCTTAAGGTCACTAGGTAGGCAGAGTGAGCATATAGGCCTTGCTTTCTGATGGTCGGTTTGGCAATGGCACAAAGTAGTGCAGATCCGATGTGCATCTCGACATCCTTTCGAAGGTTCGGCCAATAGAAATACCGTTATGATTGCTACCGTTTTCGACCCCGAAATTCCCAAACGACTCGACCGTAGTGCTTCTCATATCATCTTGGCACGCCGCTTGAAGGAACAAAAAGGTGTCCCATGTGACATAAAAGTGCATCTGGAGGTGAAAATTTGGAACTTGCGTACCCCCCCAAGAGTGCTCTGTGTTTAACACCTCGGGTCACTCTCAGCGAGAAGCGGCCAATCGAAGTCTCGTGTTCACAAGAGTTGAGCACAGCGGGTGAGCGCCACGACCTGTGGCTCATCGTATACCGTGCAACATGATTGGTGCTACCTCTTATACTTGATGTTCAAATGAAACTCGTTGCGTATATGTAGACCACTTCCTCATGGCGATCATTCCGCAACTTCCCCTTGTAAGCCCGTATGAACCGTGTATTCGTGTCCGTGTGAATGATTGTTTCTTCCCCAAAATGTAATGCTTCATTGTCTGGCGTTTGCACACGGAGCACATTTCTTTTTGTCATATGTGGGGTACTTAACCTGGTGTCAAACAATGTCTCACCGTGAAATGCCAACGGGATGTCCTCATGAGCAAGAACCGCCCAATAGCATAGTCGGCATAGGCATCTCCGTCTCGATCTCAAACACGTTGCAAGTCCGGTAAAGTGAGCATCACGGAATGCAGGGCGGTTTTTCGCCCAGAACGCCTATTGGGAGGTTCACTGTACCTTCGCTCCTCCTTGGTGACTTGACTCAAGGGCCAAGTGATATGAGAGAATCCCAACACGAACTCGATAGAAATTAGCAAGACCTTAAAGTCGCTGCTCATAGTGGATATCGGCTAACCGAATGACTGGGATCTTGGCCGGATCCACATGCACCCCCTTTCATCAATAATGTATCCCGTATATTGAACCCGGGTCATGCCAAAAGTGCACTTCTCCAAATTGGCACACAACTTGCTGCCGCAATAAGGTTTGGAGGACTGGTTTGGGATGTGGTGAAGCTCTGCTTCCAAGTCCGTCGAAGATCGAATATCATCCAAGTACACCACTACAAATGAGTTATGAATGGCCGCAAGATGTCATCCATCATCCTCATGAAGGTGGCGGGAGCCATTCGTCAACCCGAAAGGCATGACCATCCATTCGAAAAGGCCTTCCCCTCGGCTTTGAAGTGCGCCTTCCACACACCTGAGGGTTCAATTGGTACCCTGCATACCTAGATTTTAGGTCGATCTTGCTGAAATATTTTGCACCTTTGAGTTGGTCCGTTGTATTAGTCATCAATCCGTGGGATTGGTTATCTATTCCGGATGTTGATCTTGTTCACGCCCGATAGTCAACAGTCTCCACGTCCCATCCTTCTTCCGTACCAACACGACCTGTCACAGCGGGCGAACTGGTTTGATGTGACCTTCAAACAGCTCCCAAATCTGCCTCTGATTTCATCATTCTCTAGAACAGAAAAGCAACATAGATTGTCCATTAGTAGCGAAGACCGGGGGTCGCATCAATCGGTGCTTGACCGACAAAGGCAGAGAACCCCCCGTGGGTGAGGTGAATATGTCCCCGTACCTCCACAAACGGTCCATTTGTTTTTGCTGTGCAAAGGAGCCCTATCCGGGAGGCTGCGGCTGGCGCCCTTCTCTTGGTTGGGCGATCATCAGAAAATGAATTTCCGGTTTGGAAATGAGCTTACCGCATTATTTTGCGTAACCAAAGAGATAGCGTAGGAGGTGGTACCTCTCGGTATCCTCGTACACTTATTTCCCCAGCAATAATAGCACGAGGTCGAGACTATGCTACGCATGACGCTTCTGGCTGCTATGGTTGTCCTGTCACTACATCAAACACTGGCTAGGAGCAACGTTATTATTTACTCTCATCCGTGAAGGGCTTGATGCTATAGGGAAGGCGACAATTAATGGCCCACGCGGAGATCTCGTCCCTTGGTGAAGCCACCGATGGTGCGGATGTGGTGAGCCGTGTCGGCAAGCCCCAACCGCTTCATGGCGGCCTCTGCTAAAATGAGGCTCCTTACCCTACTGTCGACAATGAACCCACCGGGGAGCCCTTTACCCGCACATCCGGGAGTGAAGAGACGTTCCTCCTCCGGATCTTCCGGCTTTTGGATTCGTACAAGGTCAGCGGGGCGTTGGCCCGCATCAACCGTTTCCTCATTCGCCTTTCAAAGCCTCCGATTCGCAGTCGAGCACGATCCGACTCGAAGCCCTCATCTTCCGGCCACCAGCGATCGGCTATTCCGACACTCACTTGTGTGTTGTGAGTGAGCTCTTATGGAACCTGCCACTCACTTTCCCGTGTCCTTCTTGCCTTTGGTTATCGTTTTCGGTGTGGCTTGCGATGAGTTTTCTTTAGCCGCCATGCCTTGACCGGCCTCTTTTTCTCAGCTTTGGAGGTACCTCCTTTTCCTGATTTTGATTCATGGATTCAAAGTCTCGCTTTCTTCTCGCTTGAATTTCGTTCACCTTGGCAGCATACCTATGCCGTACCAAGCGAGGAGACAAAGTCAAGGAAACTCCATTTCTCCGAATGGCTGTGCAGACATCAGTATACTTTAGCACCATGTTTCTTCCAACTTGATACCCAACTTCAGGCGTAAGGGAATGTATCTGCCACCATGCAATATCTCGATCCTCGTTGTCGCAATACGGTTCATTGTGCGTACTGTGGCTCTGCCAGCTCCCCGGCACGGATAGCACTGCTCTCTTCGACGTGTCTTGAAAGAATTCTGAAGTTGGTACGGCCAAGAACACAGAAGGTTCTGCCTGGTCCTTTGTTCCTCGGCGCGTAGGCTCTTCGACCAATCCTTAACATGGGGTGAACAGGAGTGCAAAAATAATCTTTCCGTCTGAAAGTCACGAACCGAGAAATATCCTTCTACCGTATTCAACCATCTATTCAGTCGACATCTACGTCTATTTGACCCCCAAATATGGGAATGTCAAAAATTTACTTGTACCTTGGGGCAGAGTCACGCTCCGCAGTGGCCGCCGGATGCAGATGCCACCCTGCAGCTGCCACGGATCTCGACAAAGTTATCCATCATCACGTCTTGTCTTTCGAGGGCCTCCTCGAGCAACATTACAGATCTCCGGCTTCCCTGGCCCTTTTCGTCCCCCATGGGTGTCCGTCGAGGCTTGTGAGGCTGATCTTGCAAAGGTTCCACCGCATCGAGCCCCGGCCTTACACCGACCTCGTTGGGGACATGGAAAGAAGGACTTGCAGTGCGACTCACCGTAGAGTTGAAAGTAGTCTTCACCTCTAATTACCTAACATTAATATGCTTCTAATCCGGGAGCGTTTTGTTATTCCAAAGAGTGTTCCCGTCCGAGGCTATCACTGTCGCAGTAATGCTAGTAGTACAAAGGTTTAAGAAATACAAGAGTAACCGATGTTTGTCTCCAGAATTAAATTACTTCAAAAGAATAAATCACACATTTAAACTAGGCAAACTTTATCGCCCGAAGGGTTCATGAAATACAAACTCATCCCTTGGGAAACCGATGGAAAGGAATGAGCATAGACCACGGGTCCGGGAGCTAGATGAATTCCCAAAAAGTTTCAACATGCACTTTTAGATCGTCTCTCACACCAAAACAACAAATGCGAGTAAATGGAATGAAGAACAAAGAATTGAACAACCGTGAATGGAACAGAATTTAAAATGGAACAAAGAATCGAACAACTAAGTCTCGAGAGTCTTACTCTATTAACCCAAATGCACTTTCTAATCAATCAATATTTCACTTTTTAAGGCAAATCACGCAAAAACATACTAATGGAACAAAGAATAACTATTGATAAATTATGGGAATGTACCTAGTAAATTATATATTTAACACAACACAATTAAATAGTAATTTTATTTGACAGATACACTGTATTCCCAAGAAATATTATCTTCCTAATCCAATAATCATGAAGAACACTACTAAACGAATCTATGACATGAATGTTCAATATAAAAAGTTTCAGAATAATTAAATAAGAATATTTGCTACACTATAACATGCAATTAACTCGAAAGGATTAATAACTTGATGCATTCAATACACGATTCTATCCGTAAAACCAATGATTTAATCTAACAGAAAGCATGTAATATCAACTTATAAAGTATATCGGATTACCAACAACAACGATAAAACAAAACCACGTGTAAATCGAAATCGTAGTGATACGCGTACAAGTGTCCTCTCGGGCCGGCCCTTAGCCCAAGGGTACACCGCCTGTTAATCCAGCTTTGCAGATGAGATAATCACCAAGCTTATAATAATGCATCGGACAAAAATACAATGAACAAGTCTTGCACATCACTCACATGTTTTTGTTACACCTTATTATTTTCCAAATCCATGATGCAAAAAGGTTTACAAATTTACCAAAAAGCCACCGAAATAATCATCAAAAGCATACCTTTAGGCACTTCCACACACCCCCCGCTACCTTGCTTCATGTCCCTCATGAAAACATTGTAGTTGACATGCAAGTGCGTTGAGAATATGCCTGGAGAAGGAGTCTCTGCGTGGAGGCCTACAACCATGATGAGTGATTAGACAGTCAAAGAACCGACCCCGTTTGCCCTCGGCATCTCACAGGCTCGGTGTATCCCAAAAAAAGAACAACAATTGGAGTGCGAAATCTACATCCCAAACTGTGATGGCATCGCTCAAATGCTTTCGCCACAGAGGTTCAAACGGCTACAACATCCAAAATTTCATACTTAAATGGTTCCCCGAGCCGGATGTTTGGATTATGTGAGTATCTGCACGAAATTTGGTCGCATCAATGGCGAGGTCTTTGATGGAAAGAAAATATTCTAAACTCGTCGAATGAGTGCTCATGCATGGGTCCACCAAGCCAATGACACCGAGTCCTTATGAGGTTTCTATGATCTTTCCACAATCAAGAGACCGGGTTCTCAGGGTCGGTGCCCCTTACCCGTAAATCTAGCTATTTTCCCGACTGGAAAGTATCATAGGCTTTGAGCCACTTAACCGATTAACCCCCTAATGAAATGAATGCTTGTAATTGGGATGTCTCTAACAAAAGGCTGTGGTTCAACTCGCCCGATCTAGCACAAGGTCATGCAAATAAAGTTCACAATGTTAACTGACCTTCACGCTACAATGTTTACGTTACCATAAAGTCATTGATGTTGTTGATTTGCATAGGGCGCCCGCTTAACAACTTTTATTTTTAATTTTAAATATCGTTCTAATAAAATAGAGCAGGTTTTTACAGGCCCTACATGCTAAAACGTCATCGTATAAAGAACACAAGGTATTCATCTGCTTGATAACAAGATCTAGTTCACGGGCGATCAGCAATCTCCTCTTGTTCCTTTCGCCACCCTTCAAAGGCCTCGCCTTGGATTGATTGGACGTCCCTTAGTTGCCTATCAACTCTTCATATTTTTCTTCAGGGACCGCTGTTTCCCAAGTTGTTCGTTTCGTCGTGCTTGCTTCATCATCTATGCAAGGTTTTTGTCTTTGGATCTTTTTTTCCATAGTCGCTGGAGGCCGGGAGTTTTACCGAACTTTCTTATTATGCGTCGTTTGGAGTTCGAACCCTCTCTTATTACCCTCGAGGGTGGTGCCTTTGTCCGGATTTTTCAATCGGTCCTTATATCATCCCTTTCTATTTTAACGCGAATATCGACCGTTGTCGTTCCTCAACATCATTTGGAATGGCAATGATTTTCGTAGGGTTTCAGTCAGGCGCATTGTTGGCCCTCCTTTTCTTCCTCTGTCCTTTCTTACCCTCTCGTTTGCTTTCAGGAATTCTTGACGGTCGTCCGGAAAGGTTATTGTATTCAATACCGTCGTTCCATTCGCAATTTCTTAATTTTTGCCGTTTATTGAAGGAACAGCAGTCGTCCGCCGCGCCTGACGATGACTAGTTTCTGATCTTTCGCGGGGTGCTTCCTCGCCGTTCGCCTAGCCGTTCGGGTAGGAGCCTTGACCGGTCTCTCGTTTCTTCCGAGCAACCGCGCCGTCTCTACCCTCCTGGCTCGCGTTCGTTGGGGGAATGCATTGCTCCCGGCTCGCATTCTCATTCTCTTCATCGCGGAACAGCAGATTTTTCCTCGCCCACCGCATGTGATTTTTCGTATGCATTTTCTTCTTTGGGGTCAGTTGTCGTGGAGGCTCACCGGACTAGAAGGTTGGCCATACTTACCCATACTGCCGGACCCACCAGCTCATCTTCTCCTACTGGGTCTTGTAATGGCCACCGTCCCATTTCCTCCTCCCCGTTCGAAACGCTCGCTTCTTCGTTTCGACGTTTCTGCCGCGCCCCTTATTTTTCCTCGGATTGCTCGTCCTCGACCACCACCGGTTGGCCGGTGCTTTAGTGGAGCTTTTCCACCTTCCTCGCATTCGAGCTAACCGGGCTGATTTCTTCTGTGGCTTTCTATCCTTCCATCTTAGGTAACCGGTCGACGGGCTTCTCTATCCTTCCTCGCATCCGAGCTAACCGGCGACCGGGGTCTTCAAATGCCGGGTGATCGACAGCATGCTTGCGCTTGGCCGATTCCCCGGTGTATCTCTCGTCATTCCATGCACCAGTAACATGTTTTTGTTTTACCAATTTCTCTCATGCTTGCCGCACGTTCGGTGTCAGAAATGTTTACGTTTTGGGGATGGCGCCGTCAATCCCCCCCAATCATTACACCTTCTTCTGTACCGTTCATTGGTGAGACTATGACTAACTACTAATCGTATTAACCCATGGTGACCGACGACCGGTTTCATGTTTATTTTATGCTGTGCGCATCATGCAATAATGAATTCGAAGGCAGTAGGTTACGTACATTTCGCTTTAAAACAAACGAAGAGTTTAAGATGTCGTGTCTTACCACATCTTTCGTCCCCCCACAGTGATGTGGTTCTCAAGATCGTTCTGCTAATTCCTCGCTCCGTGTCTTCCCGCCGCTGCCCGTGCACGGCCCTCAATTGTCGAAGCTCGACCTTCGTCCTCGGAAAATTTTCCATGATTCGTAATCTTTCCTTCTTTAATGTCCACACCGGTCCTATATCGGTAGTCCCAAAACTTCGCAATTATACTGCCGGCACGGCTATCCACTACCCTCATCGTGGAGTGATCATCCCCAGTGTTCCTAAAAAATTCCATCGCTAAATGCTTTCATTAGACTCTCATAGCTAACGAGATAATTCAACCATCCTCGGTTTTCTTCCAAGATCTCCGGCGCAACGGAGATTGTCAACTTCTCCGAGGTTCGCTTCGAATTGCCCTTCCTCCCATGGTTTCACCGTGATTTCTCAATTGAAAATGTTGAAATTCACTTGTATTGCTTGGAATACGGTGAGGGTGATAATCGCAAGATTTCAAAAATACGTAGCATGCAACAATGCAACAGAAACGGATTATGAACAAGAATTGTGTAAAAATAGAAATGCCATGTCGTTAAGCCATGCCATACCATCGCACACTATCTTTCCCGAATGGTGAGTCGACACGTAATCTGTGTGAATAATGAGGCCAACCCTCCCCCCGTTAATGTGACATCGTCCTGCTCCTGCAACAAAGGAGCAAGACTCGATCTCCAACCGAGTCGAAAGGACAAAGATATGGAATTATGCCATGTTTAGAAGGACAAATGAATTACCGAAATCGAGGCGAGAGGTGATCGCATATTGCTACAAGAGGCCGCTATGTTATGATATGAGGCCGGTGGGTAGGACATTCCGTCGTACTTGCCAAATGTCAAGTGGCTTGTCACTTCCTTTGCCATGATTGGTGATGATAAATGTTCATGCGATGCAAGCAAATCGTGAAATAATATATGATTAGTTCCTAGGATATAAGAAACAAAAGAGTATTAGTATCTTACCCATTGGTAACCAAGTGACTTCAATACCATTACCGTTGCCTGTCACGACAGTGTCCATAACCTTGCGGTAGTTGTTTTTTTTTCACCCCTGAATCCAAGCATCCTTCGTGTATACTTAGGAATGTTGTTATGTCAAATGTAGACCAATATGCTGGCTTGGTGACCAAATAACCATACTGCCATTCACGAGAAGGAGCGAAACGTGCTGTGCTTGGCCGTGATGAGACCTCCTCGTTCCAAGGTTCGTTTATTTGATATACCTGACCATATCCCTGTGCGGTGGCCATAATGGGAATGCCACTTCACTCTCCATCTCATGATCATGGTAGGTCGGTTTCGATGAGACCCCCTATCCTCGCATTTGACGTCTCACATATCATGTTCGCATATTTTCTTTCTTTTCATAGAGTACTTTTCCTTATTTATAACAAAGGGTGGTTCAATACCCCAAGAGTAGAATGTAGGAAGTTAAAGTCTTATCATCTCATTAGAAATATAATCCCTTTGCTCTTATTCCCAAATAATAATCAAAGAGGGTTAAAGGGATCAAGATGATAAAGATAACCAATCGTGGGAAAAAATTAGTAAAACAATGACAACAAAAGATAAGAAATAAGTATGTCCTTCCTTTCGTCCTCTTACGACTTAGGTCGTATAGACATAGCGATTTATGGTTTGCGGATTTCGGCATGTTGTGATTTTATATTCACGTACAAGTACATAGCTGTATCTTTAAAGACTTGAAAGAATACTTTCTACAAGAAGCATCCCTCAATTTAGATCAGCAAAAGGAACAAGTTGTTTCACAAGGAGAGCAAAGTATGTTAGTGGTGTTCCTTTGGAAAAAGAAACAACAACGGATGATAGAAAAAGGAATGAAGAATACGTAGGGCCTATGTCGTCTCTTTGAAAAGGAATAAAAAATAAAAATACTATAAAAGTTAATTAAAAAATGCCATTCCTTTGAAAAGGAACAACAAGAATAAAAGAATGTTGTTTTAAAAAAAAAAAAAGGAAATGTTGGTAACCAAAAATTCTATTCCCTTTGAAAAAGGAACAAAGAAAAGACGTAAAAATGTTACCTTTGGAAAAGGAACAAGAGAGATTCAGACTCTGTTTTATATATGAGCAAGTAAAACAAGTTAAAGCCAACAACATAAAAAACACGCAAATGTCATTTTTTAGAACGACAAAATCGAAACTTTGAGAAAGAAAAGGAACAAAGAAAAAAATGAATTGAAAACATTTAATTCAAACATATGTACAAGAACGACTCAAAGACAAGAACCTATGTACAAATTGTAAATGAAATAAATTTCATCGACCATGTTGTGTGAGGAAGATTTCTCTTCCTCTCCTAAAATCTCCATACCTGTCTCGGCGTAGCCGCCGCGGTGAGTGATTCCAGCTGTTTATGAGTAGAGACGAACTCGGCATATTTACTGAATGCATATCCGTAACCGTCAATGGTACTAGAGTAAGGGTTCCGTTGTTGCGGCACCTTCTAGATTTCATGGTCCCAACCATCGAGTTCGAAGTTTTCTCTGGTGGGAAGTCCTCAAACCGAGAGTCGTATAACAGAGCCCGCCCCCGTGGAAGACTTTGTTCTTGATGAGCGCACTGCTATCAGATCGATGCCGTTGAATCACCGCCGTATTTTGTAGCAGCAGAGCCCAATTTCGCTTCAATTCACCGGGACCGTCGTAGTCGATTGACGTTCGCGAGATCTAGGCCAACTTCCTCTCGTTGTCCGTAATGTTTGGATTTCGAATTCCTCCCAGTGGAAAATGGGTTGTTTTCCAAACACCAATTGACAAGGTGAGTAATCCCGTGGTGCTCCTCCATGTGGTTCTATAGGCCCGTAGCAAGCCAGTAGTTTGCAGCCCAATCACGCCTATGTGACGCAATGGTTTTCGTTAGATTGATTCTATTATCTTATTGCCACTTTCTACCGCGCCCATTTGCCCGTGGGTGATATGGAGAAGTGATTTGCGGCCGGACGGGATAATTGCTGAGTGTTGCAGCCTAATTTATGCTCAAAGAATTGTGGTCCCCTCTCATCCGTAATTATTTCCTCCGGGAAGGCCATACCGCACAAATATGTATGGAACAGAACCGTATGACAGTAGCCTTCCGTGGCTCTTGGCAATGCTTATGCTCTCAACCCATTTGGTGACATATTCGTTGCCACCAAGATATATGTTTTCCGATTTGACGAGGGGTTGATGGGTCCAACAAAATCAAGGAGCTCCATCACTCGAATGGTTTGATGACCAACCGTGGTTTCGCAGGCATCTCATCCGCTGACTGTGTCGTCCCGGTCACTGCGCCCATCGCTGTGCTTGGAAAAATTTTTGCATCTTTGAAAATCGAGGCCAAAAGAATATCCTCGTCCTCCCAATACTTTGTTCAGCTTCTTCGCTCAACATGTCCACCACACGGTTCATCGTGATGTGCTTTTAGGATGTCAAAGATTTCATCCTCTCGAACACATCGCCTCGATATGCATGTCTGCCTTGCAGAAACAACAGTTTTCAATCCACGAGAATCGAGGAACTCTTCTCGAACAATCGCTGCACGCTCATTAGGGGTTAAAATGTTTTCATAGTTACCCACCGCAAGGTAGTTGGCAACATCAAGATACCAGTGTTTGAACGGCAACAGTTAAATGTGTGCTCATCCGGAAATTGATCTTCAACTCTGCCGCCGCATCGATTGGTTTTGGTATTTCGAAAGAAAACCGAAAGCCATAGGCTTTTCGTTTTCGGTGCCGATCTGATTGTGATATCAAATTTCGTAAAATAAAATCAACCATCTAGTTACCTCGAAATTTGCAGATAGGCTTATTTGCTAAATATTTTATGGCAGCACGTGTCCGTACACAAGATAACAGTGATAGCCTCGTAATATAATGTTCAAACTTACTGGCGCATGTATTGGGCGCCTAGGACCCCGCAATGGTAATTTAATCTGTAGCGGGGATAAATTCTTTATTTATGTAATAGATAGTACAGGTTTTTTATCCTCTTCTCGCCCAAGGACCGCGCCAATAGTCGTATCTCGAGGCACGATGACATCCTCGGAACGGTAGCCTCCTAGTTTGGTCTCGAAGGACCCATTGATACGAGCTTTTAGATCCTCGAAATCACTACTACATTTTTCTCGTCCAAAGAAAATCAACGTTACCGCTAGTGCATATAAAGGAGCAACAATGTGCGAATAATGTTCTATAAATCGTCTATAATAACCAGAAAATCCAAGAAAGCTACGTACCGTTTGAGTAGTAGGAGTGGGAATGAGTAAAAGTATTTGGATTTTGGCCGGGTCTCGCTCCGAATGCCGCCGCCGAAACATAATGTCCTAGGATAAGTCTCACTATCATCATGAAACATTTTTCGTGGCTTAAGAAAAAAAGCCTCGGTAACAATGCAAACAAGCAGTAGAAATTTTTCTAGGGTGTTCATAGAGCTCGGATCAAAATCATCTCCATATGGTGTAAAAGTCATCCATGTAAACTTCAAGTCCATCATTTATTAAATCTCTCGCAATGTGGCCGTGCTAAGGACAGTCTTTTGGAATGTGGTAGGAGCATTACATAGGCCAAAAGGTAGAACTCGATAGGAAAATGTTCCCCAGGGACAAGTAAAAGTAGTTTTTATCCCGGTCTTCGGGGCACCGAATCCTACGATTGTATCCATCGAGCCATCCAGAAAGAAAAGAATTTCTTTCCCCGCTAAAGTATCTACTACTTGGTCTATGAATGGGGAGAGGAAATGATCTTTTTGTGTCATTTTCATTTAGTTCCCTTGGCAATCCGTCACGCATTCTCCATTTTCCATTCTTTTTTGGTACCACCACAAGTTGAGAGACCCATTTACTATCGTAACAGGATATAAAAAAAATTGACATCTAAAAGTTTCCTAAGTTCACTTCATCACATCCTTGATGAGGATTAAGTCTCCTTGCGATTAAATTCTAACAAAACTGGGCATATTTTTCATATAAAAAATGTGGTGTGTACATAATCGGGGATCGATTCCTTTCATATCAGTAATCCCATGAAAATGATTCTTGATATTTCGTTACCGCATGGATGAGCTTAGTTTGTCTGTGTGTGAGATTAGTATTGATGTTTAAAGTTTTTCCTGCAATTTTAACAGCTTTTACTATTTGCAACAGAAGTAACAGTATCATTTGGTCATGCGTATCTTTCGCAGGATCTTCCTCTAATTCATTATCAAATGCCTATTTATCATGTGACACCGTGTGCGTAGGTCTGGCTTGACTAATGAAATTATTAATGGCATCATCTTCGTTTGATCTTTAAAATCAAGTGCCTTCAGATAGTTAATGGAGATCTGATGTTACCGGTGAAGGTATGATACAGTGCTTATTAGTTTTGATGACACTTAACAAGTACTTGAGGATATAGAACTAAATTTCTTGCTATTCGGTCCCTTCCTCGTTATGGTCATATTTCTCAGCCTGAATGTAGGCACTTGGCATGGCAAGCCAAGGTTCACTTGTAATTAGCGGGTGTCCACTAAGTCGGGTTTTTGGGATTAATTATCAGAAATTCCGTTGGATACTCCCGTGAATCAACAGACCATGACATCCCGTAGAATACCGGTTCAACCACAGACGCACACCAATTCTCTAACAAAGTAGAGGTGGGTTCACTGATGTAATGCCGATATTTTGGCAAGTAGTGGTTGTTAAAATATTAATTAAGTAAACAGATCAACTAAGGCATTAGGACAAAATATTCCACTACAAATTTGAAATGTTTATAATTGGATTCCTCTGGTCTTCATATTTAATGGGTGTTTCTCTCCCGTATAATAGGTCGATAGTACCGACTACTTGGACTCTTGGATTATTTGTTATATTCTCCTTGGTTTCTTTATGCACAAACTTTTTGATAGTTTTCATGACATAGGAATGTCTTGAATGGCTTGGAGGAATGAATTTTTATGTCCAGATTTTGTAATTCTCCTTAATGTCAAAGCTCGGGATACGGTATGGGTCGAGGTGGCGCACTCAATCGTTCGGGAATGGAGAGGAGATGTGGTTGCTGATTATGAGTCTATTGCTTATTTACATCCCTTGTTGCAACCCATGTTCTTCTGGTACCGATCTTCATGAACCGTTTTATCTCCTCGCCCACCATGCGCCCATCTTAACCGAAGATCATTGCACTCCCTCGTGCTTCATCCTATTTCTCATTCTGCGATTTGGATAGATTGGACCGTCTGCTATTTGGATTGGGATCAAGTTACCGGGAGTTGCGTCCCAAAGTTAGACCGGGGATTTTTTTGTAAGGTCGGGCAGAGTAGGTTGAGGGAGCGGAATAGTTCCACCGTCGTACACCCGCTTCCGCGCTTGTCCGCTGCAGTGAACTTTTTGAAGTAGGGGGAGTCCATTGCATGATATGGGCTATTTTGCCAATATGGTGAGTGTGTATGGGAAATTCGGCTAACCGTATTGGCTTCGTTTGATTCAGCCCATGATTTGAAGAAGGAAACGACTGGTGATTCACTTGAAAATGGGGTTGAGATTGGATTTTGCCACATACCATATTGTTGAGCATTACATCGTGGGGTTGAAAAAGAGGTTGAGTCCGGAAACATACCGTATTGTCCCCGCCGCCACCGGCGACGCCTCGTCGATCAAGTTCACCACCCCGGTTCTTCTTCTCGCTTCCTTACATACCGCTCAATCCGTATGAGGGCGCTCCGTAAGGTGATCTTTTTGTGCCGCATGGCGCACGCTTGACCTCTTTATCCAAAGGACATTCCTTGTGGTTATGTTTTTTTTTTCTCGCATCGTGCGTAAGATCGCCAAATTCTGTTCGCTCCATCCGTTTCTTTAGCTCCTCGCACAATACTTCGGGTTGTGTAGTTAGTGTCCCCGCACACGCTTTAAAATTTTCTAATAAATTTCCACTTCGCACGTGTTACTCCTTCCGTTGATACTTTGTTATCTCTTGCAAATCGATCATATTCTCGTCGGTTTTATTCTTGTGTCGCTCTCGAACTCCCGATACATAAATCAATGATGTCGCAAAATTCTCTTGATAAACATCCCCTTTTTCCTATGATGTTTAATGTTTCAATCCATTGTTCCTTCATGCCCCTTATTAATGCAGTTTTTAACACATTATCGGGGTAAAGGTAGATGCATAAGGATATCTTTGTAGATTGTACCGAAAATGTTCCACATACTCCTCCAATGTTTCATTCGGTCTCGCTCGTCATTTGGAATATTTCGTCTTTTAATTCTCTTCAGACTCACAATAACTCAAGTATTTTTTAAGAAGGATTCTTCTCATTTGATCCCAATTGTTGATAACCCCGCCACCCAGTCCCATAAACCATCTTAAAGCAGCCCCTAATGTAGAGGGGAACAATTTCAATTTCCGGGATCGGTGGTGTAACTGTACCCCCCCGCATAACACATCGAATTCGATTGCACCATCCGGATCTTCTGAAGGGGAGACCGTGAAATGTAGGGATATGTCGAAGAGGGATAGCTTTCAAGGGCAGCATTTTGCCGCAGAATCCACCATAGGATAATAATGTAGAGGTTTGAGCATTTGGCCAGTTCTCGAGCCATGGGGATCAAATATATGCCAATAACCTTCCGGATATTCCTAGGAGGGCATTCCCTAGGTTGAGAGGGAATGGTTTCTCGATGGTGGGATAGTTTTAATAGCACTTCCCTTATCCGGAATAATGAGAATACCGTATGTCCGAGGAGACGGATTCTTCAATGATTTTCGGGGCAAAGACCTCTCTTTATTTGGGCTATCTAATCGCTGATTTGTTCCAATAGGAGATTTTGGTTCCTTGGTTTCCGTTTCTCCTTCTCCTCTTCACAAAAGTTGGTTGAATTCCTTCCGCAATAGTTCGGGAGTAGAATTTTCAATTTTTGAAAGTCCTCGCTCTTCACTTGACTATGCACCAGCATGCTGCTGCATGGTGATCCCGTGGTCCGAAGGAACTAGTAGGCTGTTTAGAAATATTTTTCCGCCCACCGATGGCCGAGATTCTGCTTTATAGATTTCGTATACATACGTTTACTATGGTCACCCACTTAGTTTTTTCTGTGCTTGGATGGGGGTTTGATATTCTTTTTCTGGTCTTTTCTCGCTTAGTCATGCACTCAAATGAACTACCAACTTCTATTCAAAAACAAAGCAAAAACAAATCTATTAGGAAAGCGGACAAAGGAGGTGGCTTTACATGCTCCTCACGTAGGTTCTTACCTTCCGTTTTTAAGATCCGACTCCTCCCCAGCGGGGTGTTCGTACACTACTCGAAAAAGAAAAATGCACACACTCTTCTATGAACGGCGCCAAAATGTAGAGCTATAAAAAGGGGTCTCTTTCACCTCTAATTACCTCACATTTATATGTCAATCCGGGGAGCGCTTTTTGTTATTCCAAAGAGTGTCTTAGTCCGAGGCTACTTGTCGCAGTAATTTAGTAGTATAGTGTTTAAGAAATACAAGAGTAAACGAATGCTTGTCCGTAACTAAATTACTTCAAAAGAATAAATCACACATTCAGAAACTAGCAAAATTTTTACCGCCGCGCTAAGGGTTCGGGCAACATAACCCATCCCTTTGGGAAACCGATGGAAAGGAAATTAGAGCATAGACCACGGGTCCTGGGAGCTAGACAAGAATTCAGCCTACTACACTTTAGATCGGTTTCACACTTCAAAACAACAAATGCGAGTAAATGGAACAAACAAATAAAGAATTGAATGAAACAACTGAATGGAACAGTAATTCTAAAATGGAATGTGCTAATCGAACAACTAAGTCTCGAGAGTCTTACTCTATTAACCCAAATGCACCTTTCGCAATCAACCTTTCACTTTTTAAGGCAAATCACAAAACATACTAATGGAACAAATAATAACTATTGATAAATTATGGAATGTACTTAGTAAAATCATATACTATAACAAACACGCTCTAAATAGTAATCTTAATTAACAGAGCACCGTGCTCCCAAATAGAACAGCATTATCTCTCCGAATCCAATAATCATGAAGAACACTACTTCAAACGAATCTATGACATGAATGTTCAATATAAAAGCTAATGTACTCAATAAGAATATTCGGTTAAGACTAATAACATGCAATTAACTCGAAAGGATTAATAATCTCTGACGCAGTCAATACACGATTCTATCCGTAAAAACCTCAATGATTTAATCTTAACATAGCATGTAATATCAATCTTATAAAAGCATATCGGATTACCAAATAAACAAATTCTATAAACAAACCACGTTGTGAAATCAAATCGTAGTGGACAAGGTGGCGTGTCCTCGGGCCGGGCCTCAGCCTCCAAGGGTACACCGCCTTAAGTTAACCAAATACAGAGATGAGATAATCACCAAGCTTATATTAACGTACCTGGACAAAATACAATGAACCGCTCAACGCAGACTTAATAATCGCAGTCGATGTGTTTACCGTAAAAATTACATAAAAACGTATACATTATCTCTATATCCTGCTATCAGTTATTGCCCTTTATATAAAGGTGACGGCGTGGGAGATGTTCGTGCTAACAAGATAAATAAAAGGGCCGATCCCTCAGATCAAAGATCCCGAGGGATTCGCCAAATCGTTAATCCTTCGTCTTTTTTTTTGCGCCGAGCTAGTGTCTTCCTCCTTTTCCCGGCCGATTTGCTTTGATTTGTTTAGCCTTGTTTGCACCGGTTCTCCTTCGTAGGACAACAAAGTATCTCGACTTTGTCCTTTCCTTTTGGAACAACAACTCCTCGTTTTCCTTTTTCTCGTACGTAAAAATAAACTATTATCGCCGGTTAAGTCTTGTATATCAATTCTCACATGTTTTGTTATACCCTATTATTTTCCAAATCCAGATGCAAAAAGGCTTACAATCTTCTACTAAAAAGCCACCGAAATAATCATCAAAAAGCATACCTTTAGTACTCCACAACCACTCCTAAAATACTGATCTGGATTTACAGAACGCATCGAATAAACATATAAACATAAACAGTAGATGCAACAGCCAACACTATTTCATTAATATCAAAGACCGAAATTTGCTTGCTATTGCACGTAAATAAAACTAGCTAGGCACCGGGTAGCTATCTCCGAGAAGAGACAAGTGTACACAGTTCTCCGAACCGAGTTACAATGAGGCTCGAGGGCCTATTTATCATTAGAAAACAATGGGGAAATTCCCAAATGCCCAAAACCCTAACCTCAGGAGATGAAGCACCAAACTATGGGCCCCGTTTGGGTAACCATGTTTCAACTTCCTGTGGGCGTAACTTACATACGATCTCCGTTTTACGACAGATTACACCGTTAGAAAGATCTATCCGAGGAATACAATACTTGGAATGAGCAACATCGCTCCATGGACCCATGTTGCTCTCCGTTTTCCCAAAAACCTACGAGGGCCTCAAACGGCTCCGGCTTAGGACCCTAAAATCGCTAAAAATAGTAAATCCCGTGCCGCAAAACTCGAAAATGAAATGACAATGGTGGAGCCCTGGTGATTATAAGGTGACCACCAATATCCACCGGGATCAAAGAAGGCTACCCAAAGTAAGGGAAAGGAGAAGGAAGAAAGTAGCCATGAGAAAGAGAGGGACTTTGACATAATTAAGACAAATTAAAGGATGATAGCGACAATGAGGCAAGACTCCAGAGTCTCTCGATAAATAAAGAAGAAACAATTCATGATCTAAGAGAATATCTAGAGAGGTCTAAAAACCTCATTCATTTTATGCAAACACAAAATAAGTAGATGAGTGTCCACATGGCGTATATGAGACACAAAGCACGATATCAAAAGAGGCCTCCAAAGCACAAATTAAATTGGAAGAACTCTGGTGAGTTCAATGATAGTGAAGAAAATATCAGCCAAGGAGGAAGGGGCCAACGCATCATGGACTTAGAAGAGCTCCCTGAGAAACAAAAAGAGGAGGTAGAGGGTTACCTTTTCCAATATTTTCCTCTTACTACTTTATTCACCCAAGAGATAGAAAACAATAGAGAAGCATGGCCTCAAAGGTGAATGTGAACATTTGGAAAAGAATTAGGAAAAGGAAAATAGAGATTTGGAGCTTCAAAGAAGAATGATCGGGGCACTATAAGAAGCTAATAAGTTCGCCCGACGAAAATTGAAGGCCACACAAGAAAAGCTCAAGGAGGCCTCGAAAGTGGCGCCCGACACCAAAAATGAAGAACACATATCAAGGCTTCAAATTTTAGCCTTTTCTTCTCATCATGCTTCTCAATAGCCATGAGGGCCATGCTCACCAATATTGGGCAAAATCTTCGGCAAGTTTTGGGTTTTTTACATTTTTGGGCTTTTTGCTAAAAAACCATGGACATCGCCATTTTTGTTTGAAGCATCTCAAAGGATGAAAATGGTATCATTGGATGCCAAAATTTTAGGGGCATCTACTCAACTATTTTCAGATCAATTGAAGATGATTTGGTCCCCCAAAGTGGTGAAAAAACAGTCACTTTTTTTCAACACTCTTCCCCGCATATCAAGAAAGGCTATTTTCAGATTTTTTTTCACACAAAGCAGATTTTCTAAAAAAGGCTTATGTTGATATTTTTGGGGAAATAGAGAATTTTAAGAAAATATACATCTAGAGCTTTCTCTAACGCAGTCATCACAGCCTTGTTTTGACATCAGGAAGGCCTCCAAAAGTTCCCCACAAGATAGGGTATTTTCGTTGATATATTTCCATATTTTTGTGAAAATGCACTTTTCTGAAGTGGCTTTAAATGTGTGTTTATCCTTTTTTGCCATGGTTAGTTAGGAAAAGTCAATACACTTTTTTAGCATTTTTAGGATATGTTTTTTTATAGATATTTTTGTGCCTTGGACTTTTGCAAAGCCTCAAGGACAAATCGCATATTTTTGATGGGCTAATGAGCTCGCTAGTTGCACTAGGAGGTTTTTCCTCATCTTGCCCATATATTACTAGATACTTAATGTAAAATAAGGTTTAACTTGATGATATAGAGAAATATCTGGTTATACAAGCTTGGAAGAAATACTTGTCTCATGCATTGGATAGTTTCTTAATGTTTTGATGATGAAAGAGGATTATTGGCTGGATTCCTTGACAAGGAAAATGGATATAGCATCCCTTCATTATGTTTCTTAGTTTTCATACATATTTCATGTTCTTTTTCTTACTATAAGATAGTAGAGAATAGATTTCAGACATGCCCCTGGAGGCACCTTAGATTTCTTGTTTCATTATAGCTTCTATGTTTTCTTCCTTAGTAATATCAAAGAATCCTTGATTGCTCTTTGATCACTAAAGAAATTGTTTGCTTGTTTCATTTATGGTTTTATGTATGCTAAGTATGATTCACGGTATTCCCTCGCTTACTCATGGCCAGTCATAGCTCCACCTTGAAACCATTCTTTGAATGTTTGATTGTCCTAGTTGAACCAAGGAGGTCTTGTACCGATCTTGCCCTTGCCTAAAACTTTGCAATCTTACTTTCGAAGTGCTCTCGATAGCTTGAAATATTTATGTCTAGGCATTTCCTCATAGTAGTTTGAGTTATTTGTTTTTTTAATTGTCTTTCCCTAAGTCCGATAGAAATTTCAGTTAGAGAGTCATATCTCTATGTATTGCTTGAATGTTTATTTATACACTTATCACTTTCTAGTTACATTCATCATGATTAATGGTTAGCCCTACCATGTTTTGTCAGTTATTGAACTATTTATGTTTGAAATCCTTGTTCTTCACAAACTTAGTGTCCATCCTACTTCATTTTACTCAAAGATCCATTTTACTCGATCAAATCAGCCCTTCAACATACCTTGTATCACCATATGAAGCTTTCTTTACCTTTTTGATCCCATAGCCAAGTTGATCTAACAATATTTTTATCTATCTTAGACTTTGACTGCATTCCCTCAAAAACCTAAAAGAAAACTAAAACCTACTTCATAACTAGCTCAAAATCGAATACAAGAAGCAAAAACACATAGATATCCCTTACACAAATAGAGAGCCCTCTTCCGAGTCCGTGAAGGCTATGTCCTCGGGCTCCAAATATTGGCTTGATGTTACCCTATCACTTAGCTTGCCAACGCCCAAATCACGGGACCCTAACATAATGGTGATCACGTTGGGATCACCGATGAACAAACTCAAACTTCCCTAAACATTTCAGTAGCCTTAGAAATACTATTCCGAATGACTTATCCGCGCTCACTAACATAATGGCGATCACGTGGACTAAATGAGTACACAATGTTTCAGCGTACTCTTGTAGATTCATTAGTCTTTCAAAAAATTTAAGCAAGGGAAGCACCATAAAATCATTTAGAGTAAACTCTTTTTTTTTTTTCACCGCACTAGCAAAGTGATGAATCATGCTTTCAGAAATAATTTCAATAAACCATAGGTCGCGCATACAAAACCGAAAAAAACCCCGTATTAGCTTTTCCTATTTACCGTGCCGACAATAAGCACATCTCTATAAAAACTACCAAAATTCACTCCGGCGACTCCACTAGCCTCCGCAGGGCCTAAAACTCCATAAAACCAAAATTCCATAAACCATAACCAGGGGCACATTTGGGGGAAATTCCGACACTTGGTTCGAGCATTTTTGACCAAATATCGGAAATTTCCACAATTTTTTTCAAATCCCACCCGAAACCATCGCTATAATCGACGTTTAGAGAAAAGTGTGGCAATACCGACACTTAGAGAAAGTGTCGCAATCGCGACGTTTAAGAGGAAGACGCGCAATTGCGACACTATGCCCCAAAGTGTCGCTATTGCGACGATCGGCCCAAACGTCGCAATTGCGACACAATGTCTAAGTGTCACAATTGCGACGTTCGAGGCATCCGTCGCAATAAATGATCGCTTTTTGGTTGCTGTCGGTATAACGACACTTATATGCACAACGACACTTATATGCTTGCAAAACTGCGAAGTCACTCATATTTTATTTTTTATTTTCTTTTTCTTGAACTAAGTCTTATTTCCATTTGGATTAAAATTTCACTTTATTGCATACCATAGAATGTGTTTGTTTATAAGATTATATGATACATTTGAGATAAAGGCTTGTCATTTATCATATATAAATAAATTTTATCAATATTGTACATTTACACCCCTTATGAGGTGATGTTATAAGTAAATTCATAAATATCTCTTTTTAATCCTCATTTTACGCCATGAATATGTTTGAAAATGAAATTTCAATATATTAATTTTCCTAACCTATGTATCATCAATATTTTACATTTACATTCTTAATTATGAGGTGATGTTATAGGTAAATCCATGAATATCTCCTTTTAATTCTATTTTACTCATGAATATGTTTGGAAAATGAAATTTCAATAGATTAATTTTCTTGCTATTATTTGTTTTATGAAGATATGGTAAGTAATTTTCCTTGTTCTTCTTAGAAATATATATATATATATATATATATATATATATATATATATATATATATATATATATATATATATATATATATATATATATATATTCAAAATAGATTAAAAAAATTATATGAGAAAAATTATTAATTCATCAATATGTGTGTGTGTGTGTGTGTGTGTTGTGAGGAATAATTTCATAGTTCAACTTAATGGTTCATTATATAATCATGTGATAATCACCAATGATATATCTTAAAAAGATACTGAAAAGCCATGTTTACAAAATCAATGGATACTCTAGAGAGTGGTTTCATATCACTATGTAAATTGTTGTATGCTACATTTCCAACAAAATTATAAGATAAACTGTAACACACATCATATATGCACTACAACAATTTATACAACTAATCTTTCAGATACATGTGCATTCTAGGGGTAAATTCCCATATGATGTGTGTATATCAATCTATTAGGTGTTGGTAAGTTGTGAGTATCTAAGAAATGATAAGGAATATCCACACATCATGATCTTGTAATGTGATTATAAAATTGTGTCTATAATTTATTAAATGTATAAATGATTTGTTTTAAAAAAATCAACACAATCAACCCTAAACAACGCTCATGATGTGGAATGTATTTGGCGAAAACCAAAATGATGGTCACATGTCCCATTTATATGGTAATGGTGATCATATACATGTTGTAGCGACACTTGATGAGTATCAAATAAATCTCGTAGTGTGACTCATTGTGTCATATTTTTTAAAGAATGATTTGTTTTCCTCAGTTTTTACTAAATTGTTAACATATTTTATTCATTTGGAAAAAGCTATTTAATGATGCTTTCATAATTAGGACCTAATGAGAGATCATCTTCACACTTTCACCGAAATATATTTGGTAATTATAGTCACTATATGAACCACATGCATGCTACTTAAGAAAATTGAAATATAAACTATAATACATCTTAGTAGTTATATAACTATTGAATCAAAGTTGTGCTCAACTTCTTGTATTGGTTAATCAATCTTGAAATTCAGACATTCTATGTCTTTGGCTGCTTCATGTTTGAATAATTTGCATTATATTGTACAATAGGAATTAGGAATCATGATTATTATTACTTTTATGGATCTGTTAAGTTACTTTTAAGTTTGGTATGGTTTAGTGTGAACTTATTCTTGTGTGCCCCTAGGCCCAGGTGAAGGAATGCCAAGGACCTAGAACCCCAGTTTTTAAATGGTATTGTTTTTATACTCAAAAACCCCTCAACATCACTTCTTATTAGTTCTTAACAATAGTGTTGTAAACAATTTGAGAATTGATATAGCAAAATCTCGTGACTTCTCAAGATAAAGTCCCAGTTAAAGTGATACCATGTGTAATTCAATAGCCCTAATATCACCCTCACCAACCTCTTTTCACTTCAGGCTAGTTCTCCTCCAACTCAAGTGGGTTCTCCCGTAGGGGATGTTAGGACTAATGGCCCACAAACCAACTCAAGATCCCCTAACTCTATGTTTACTACTATCAATCAAAATATTGAACAATAGGGTTTAAGTATGCATTCCTTGAAGATAAATTGTTTAAGGTATTTTTGGTAATTTCAAGGAAAGTCCCCAAACACATATAATCAATGAATTATAACGTATTTCAAAAAATTAAATATCAACAAAATCATTTAAAGGATATTGAAAGGAAAAAGGTGATGGAAGATAGAAAGTGCTTTACTTAAATGCTTTATGATTTTTTTAATAAGCTTGCTCCAAAAGCTTCACTTCTGCTGCCCTTCAAGATCGTCTCCAACAATGCTATACCATCAGATTCAAATAAATGTTGCTCCAAAAATGTCCTTAAGGTCTTCACAACAAGTTTACTAGTTGCTCCAACAATTTATTCAATAAGGTCTTCAAATAAGGTTACTTGCTCCTTTGTTTTAGCAATCCTTTAATAACATTTATATCCAAAAGATTAGCAATAATGCAAGGAATATATTTAATAAATATGAGTTGAATTTCTTCTTCAAGAAGAAACTTGAAAATCTATTTTCAACCAAGCTCAATGTCTTCTTCCAAATAAGGTCTTCTTCTCGTTGAAGGTAAGGCTACTAAAAAAAAATAGATCTATTAAGAGTGATCTTCCTAAATGAAGCAGTCAAAACTAAACTCTCGACGCAATGTATGCAACAACTAGCCCAAAATCAGAACAATTTGAGGTTTGAGGTCTAAAAATAAAAGAGCTCAATAAGAGGCCAAATTTCCTACTCAAATACTTCTTCAAGACCAGCCTTCCTGCCAGACTGGATCCGCTTATTTTGCAAGAGATAAATTTTTATAATTTTCTCGAACTACCCCGCAAAATTGGAGCTCACCCCTAAGGTCCCACTTTTGGCATGAAGCATCAAGATCTAAAACAAATGTATAGGTCTTCAAGATAAGAAGTTTGAAAATTTCAATTGATTCGAGTCCGTAATTATGAAAACTCGAAATCGTACTAGATTCCAAAGTACAATATACATCAGCAATTGCACCGTGAGGTGCAAGGGAACCACATAAAAGAAAGAGTTGTGTGTTGGAGAGTAACCACATGAAAGGGTGAACATAGTTTCTATTAGATAAAGATAATGCTATAGTACCATCCGTCCAAGATCATCTATGGTCCCTCAAAAGCACCTTTTCGAAATTTTGGGTAAAATTTAACATGTGAACCATACATGCCATTATCCAAAATAAAAGCAATTTTTGAGGTCTTCATGAAACCTCTAGTATGTGAAAATAGATATCTCATCAATCTAATTCTCATCTATCATCTTTCAATATTAATGACTTGCTTTCATGATGAATATAATTTTTGAACTTATCGCTAGTTGAAAACCAAGCACAATGAATGTAGTTTGATCGCTACCCTTGTTTCTCGATACATAAATAGCCAAAAGCTCTTTCCAAATAGGTCGCAATATTTTCCTTCGATGTGTGATTTTATTTTAAAAGGTTTTTCACAAAAACATCCTCATTAGTAATACACTAGCATTATTTCATAACCGTTATCGTTTGTTCAACCAAAGTTTACAAACCCCGCAAATAGTATCCTGACCATTATGTGATCCGGCTAAAAAATATATTTAATGTAGACATGTAGGGGACGCTTCTCGATCTACATGAGCCAGATGATTAGGATTGTTTCCAAACTCCTCCGTTACCCTTTATGTTAAGGATCCTCTTTCACAACATAAAATACTCCTATTTTTTAAGACTTTGTCCAAATACTTAATTTGCATGCTGCAGATTACTCTCATAGTGTGTGCATACAAATTTAGCCTCAAGGAAAATGGAGCGTTCGTGAGCGTAGATATAAATGGGAAAAATTTGTACAAATAACAAGGAGGAAAGTCGTAGCCTTCACTAAAGCTTTTGGAGGCCCTTTATTTGAAATATTATACAATTTAGCTCGTCACGACTCAACCTTCCAGCTTCCTCCGAAACTCAAAAATCAATAAAATATCAATAAATATTCACCTAAGAGCACGCATGAATAACTCTAAAACACATTTGAAATAAAAATATAAAACGGCTATAAGGGAAGAAGCAAACTCACTTTTGTTCCAAGGAAAAGACTATATCGTACACCATTAAACTTGTCTACATGATGAAGCTACAGCGGGTATTTTTAAACAACCGTATGAGATCCGCTACTTACCGGAAATAAATTCATGTCTAACTTAGAGATAAATGGCTACTCCACAGAGCTATGATAAGGAAATTAGGAACAAACTCATGTGCACCGTTGCTCTTAAGAAGACATGGAACATCAAGAATAGGCCCTAATAGAAAGCTACAAGAACAAGACCATCGTGGACAAACATATATGCCATCCCGAAAATGGTGATACCAAGCTCGAGGAATTTTTCAAAATGCATGTAGGTTGATAATAGAGCGGACTAACATACCGCCGTTGAAAATCACCTGACATAGCTATTAAATCAAAACTTGGTTTAAAATTTACAAAGATCACATCATTCTTTAAAGAATACTCTCAATTTAGTACTTTTGTGAATTTCAATGGTATAACAAATAAAAACAAGAGGTCACATTTCGATAACCAAAACAAAGGCCCTAAGTACAAAGCCTTTGTTAAATAATCCATAAGCTAGTAATGCAATGGCTGACCACATTGATAATGGCAAACACGCTATCCAACCTAAAAGGTCCCTGGCCTATGATGTGAGACTCGCCTAAAGAAAATGTGATTGTTAATCACAATCTAAAACTAACATTCTGGCTACCCCAGAATCAATGGAACAAAAGGGGATTGCATAGTGCAAACATATCTTCTATATTACAGCCTGGATTGTTTTTTTTTTAAAGCACTGGTCCACCTTTCTATAAACTATGTTATACCTCATGCATATGCCACAACAAGCATGCTGAGAGACTTGAACCCAACAAGCCTAGTATTCCATTCCAACCTATAAAAGCACATTTGGAGTCATTATTGGTTCCAAATTCAATACCAACAACTCAAGTAAAGAAATTGCACATATCGTGGCTCCTGTACTACTAACGAAATGCCAAACATCTCCATGTAGGGAATCGCACCCCGCATACAAATTCCATTAGAGAACAAGCAAGGTAATATACCCATGTCATTCCGTTACATAAGAGTGACAGACAAAGTGACAGAACTATTGTAATATTTATTTGGTAGTAATGATAATATAGCACCCTATTGACTACGAACTCAAATCCATGTTGCAAAAAATTTATTAAATACAAGTATTTCGTCATCGCCAAAGCAGAGCATGACCTCGAACCTTAGAAAAGTGCTGTTAGGTAAGAATCATGTAATTGAAAATGTAGAATTATAGTTGTTATGACTTAAATAGATTCAAAACATTTTGTCTGGGCCAACTAAATTTATTTTATTACAACATTGAGTGAGAGATACCATATAAGTTCATCATAAAAACTCATGGTACATTTGTAAGAAGAAGATATCTATACGATCAAAGATGCCTAGTGGTTATAACATTGTTGGAAAGGAGAATCAATCTTCTTACAAGGATAATCTAGTTTCTCATCAAAGATGCAATCGCCCTTTCCAATTGGAACCAAAGAATCAGATCTGCTTAGAGATTTTGAAAATTTCATGTAACTCATATCTACGTGTCTTACAAATTTGTGAGGAAGACACACTTTAAGAAGTTTTATAAAGACAAAAGTCACCACAATCGGATATATGCAGAGAATCTTTTAATAGAATAAGAGGATGACTGTTAACGAGTACCCCCAAGTCTCTCGTACCCCCTACAAACCATAATAGACTATAAAATAAACAGAATATACAAATCCACAGGAACACATGGGGCCGCGAAGGAAACGTAGACTTTGTCACCAAACAATATATTTCTGTGTGAGAACATTATCTCCAAGAAAGAGAGGATAAACCCATTCGTGTTGTTTGAATGGAATACATGAAAGGCATGTTTCACCAAGCACATCTAAAATAGTTACTTCAAATTAACGTTTTGATATAAAAATATTATAAAATGGTTAATGATTCAACTGTATACATACCCAGATGACAGACCGCAGCACCACAAATTTGGGAGTGTAGAAATTAAAACAACAAGCTTGTCTCAGCAATTAGAAGAGAACTGTAATCAATTTCGGCTAAATGAATTTCTACCATATTTGATGTCACTCCTTTTTCCCACCATCATGATAGGCATACATGTAACCCCATACATGAACATGGTAAGAAATCACCCAACCATAATCACTCTTAAAAATAGTGTTCTCATCGCTTTTCAAGGTGCTTTGGTAGCAAGAATTCAAAGAGGCATGGAATAGGCGTTTGCATATCTTTAGCCACTCGACTATTTTTTTCCAATAGTAAAAGCTTCCTTAGGCCTTGCCATCATCTTACACAGAGAGAAGTCTGCTCCATATTTTATGAGCCTATTAATGAGTCTGTTGAGTATATACACATTTCAATCATTTTCTAGTGTTTTGTTTCAATTTTTTGTGATTTACATAATTACGTACTCAATAATATTGAAAATTATGAAGTTGATTTGTTTCGATAATTGTTATACCTTTTGAGATTTTAAAAATTTCACTACAACAACTCCATTTTAGTCTTCATTAACAACTCGTCTCTTGTTTGGGTGCCTTAATGTGTAATGACATGTTTCTAGGACCGAATTCACTGCAACACATATTTGAAACTCTCAACTCACTTTCCGTTGTCTTATTAGAAATTATTTTAGTTTTCATTTTGTGTTTTCTAAGTTCGATATTGTTTTCTAAGTTTTTACAATTATACTTTATGGCAATGTGCGTATCAATCAAAGTAGTACAGAACAACTCGAGATGATGATCATGTGAAAGAGGCCGCCGGAAGAACATGTAAAGTGCCAACATTGCTCTATCTTCGTGTATTTTAGTTATTTACATAATTGAAATAATATTAATTTCATTCAAATATGCGTACACCTAGCCATGGTACGCTCGATTATTCCTCTAATATGAGGATGAGCTTTTCATCCTTAATTTCCGTTGCTCTGTTATAAAAGGCACGAAATGCAAGTGGTCGAATTTGATACTTAGATAGACACGCTCAAACACCCGAAACATAAGAGTGGATAAAATGTCCTCTATGACCTAGCAGAAACATACTGTGTAATAACAAAAAGTCAAAAGGATATATTTTTTTTTCGCATGAGATGAATTTGCAGATAGTTTGATTTTTAATTTTTACATCGACTAAACAAACAAAAATTTCTTTTGTATGTGCAGCGTTTCTGACACTTGCCGGAACCCGGTGTTGGTGGTAGTGGGACACAAGGGCAAGAGATTGCCCAGCAACCCTCTCGTACACCTTCTATTCCTTTAGGTGCCAGCCAAGAAACACACCCTGCCCAAGCAGACACCCAGCCAATCGCTGAACGTGTTGGCAGTGATGAGGCTGATATGGCCAACTACATTATTGCGTTTCCTGGTGCTACACGTGTCAGCTCCACAGGGACCATTAATGGCACGTTGTTGGTGAAAGATGAAGGTGTCCCTATAAAGCACGTACAACTCCCAGGTAAATTTTAATATTTTAACTATTTCATGTACTCTATCTAAAACATATTTATCATGATTTTTATTTTTAAATTAATGATAATATCTTCTTCTTTTTTCTGTGTAGGAAATAATGAGTTCTACAGGTTTTTGGAGATCCATGCGTTGGTAATTTTTGGCCCAACCATACGCACAAGGTGGAATTCCCAGAATTCCAACCTGAAAAAGAACTTCTAGATTATCTAGAAGCCCTTTTTGGGGTTGGCACATTTGACAGAACAACGATGGCTCGGGTAGCTGGCAAATATTTGAAATATACCAGGGACACCTATACGACGCAATTGCAATTTAACCCTAGATACGAGCGTCCTCTCACAGTTCCAGAGAGTTAGTGGAGGGCACTCATCCATGACGGAAAAGAGAAAAGGGCAAAGAAAGAAGGAAAAATGCCAACTGGACCCGCAAGGTAAATTACAACTTTAATTCAATAGCTTTAATTTTCTCTATGTCTAAAATAAAAGTGTATTACGTCATATTTGACTTCAATATTTTGATGCTAGGTTGCCGGAAACCTCAAAGGCAACCAAAGCTAGGATTGAAAAAAAGGGCCATCAGAAGCTAGGCCAAGGCGGCTACTTGAAATTAGCTGCAAGAATTGTAATTAAGTAGCTAAACATCTTATAATTAATTGTATCGCCTTCCAACGTTTTTTTAATCCTATCAAATATGATTAAAAATACACAATCATATGTAATGTAGGGTGATGACTTCGGAACAGAAACTACAGAGGAAGATAAAAATATCGCTTTCTATTTCGGCTATCAAGCCGTAGTTGAACGTCGCAGAAGCTTGGGGCAGGTCCCAAGATCCAGAATGCTTGATAAGGTAAAACATTAACCTTTCAATATGTTTGTTTTCGTCCATAAATTTAATGTCTAACAACTTTGTTTAAATCAGGGGAGCAGCACTACCGACGAGGCAAATAACCCAGTTTTAGAGCCAGATGTAGATGCTCCTCACGTGCAACCTGATCATTGTAGTGGGGACCAGGTCGACAATGCTACTATCAGTGAGCGCTGTGACGGTAATTAATTTCAACTTATAATTTTTTCTAATTATACCTTGATGGTTGTCCTTATAAATTTTTTTGTTTAAATGACAGAGAATGTTTCCCTTGAGGATATTACCACCAGAGAGGAAGACAGGGCAACATTCCCAACGACGACAACTGGTGCACCAGGTAAATAATCTCATTGCAATTTTTTTTATTAATATTACCGAAATAGTTCAATGATATTTAAAAACTGACAATTAAAATTTAATATTATCTTTTTTTGTAGGCGATGCCTTGTCACTGGATGAGACCAGACATCGTGACTATGCAACTAGGGTAGCAGTGCGGGTCGAAAGGCATGAAACAGGAGCAGAGCACGATGATATTGATGATGTAATTAGGAGCTTTAGAAATAGGAAGAAGAAAAATAAAATTTGATAATGTAAAATATTGTATTATTATAAGACAAACGTTACCATACTTGGAACATTTTTTGCGTTATACAAAAAACTCATTTATCATACTATTTTTATGTCAAGCATTAATTTCAATGTTTCCTTGTGTACTTTTTGTTGAATTGTTTTTTTATTAGTTATTGAATATTTTTTTTATGCTCATGAAAGTAAAAAATGAAATATAGATTGGGTATTGGGGAATTGAGAGTGATGTGAGGGGGGGGCATAAGAGCTTCCACCTTCACGTGGTTGGCCCTGTTTAGTAGAGAATAATTTATTGGAGCGATTTAATCTTGGAGCAAACCTCCCTCGATCCAACGTAGCAACAAAAAAGTCACTATTGACTTAGTTGCTACTCTTTCAGATCGTGGGAGGCTTGTTCCAAGTTCATGCGACTCCAATAAATTGTTCTTGAAATGAAGAGGAGCTTATTCAGGTATGTTTTGACATTTTCAACATATGTTCTAACATTATCATAAGAATGCATCTTAGAGTAATATGATATCTTGAAATAATTCTCATTATAATTTCATAACCTCTGCTCTCACTTGGTGGTGTCTATATCACTAAGTGTGTCTTCTTTAAAATTATAGTTACAACGGACAATGAACAATCAACTGCACTGTGAGTGATATCTTGTAATAATTCTTATTATAATTTCCTAACCTCTACTCTCACTAGGTGTCTATATCACTAGGTGTATCTATTTTAAAATTATAGTTTCAATGGTAGATAAATTGTTATCTTAAAATTATAGCTTTTATGGTGATACCTTGTGATTGATAATGCAGTTTGAAGCAGCTTTGGCTTTGACTAATATAGTCTCAGGAACCTCTGAGAATACAAAGGTTGTGATTGATTATGGGGAACTACCTATATTTGTGGAACTTCTTACCTCTGGGAATTATAATCTTTGAGAACAGGTAGCACGTTTATTTTAGAGGCATAAAATTATTCTTCCCAACTATCTTTATATGTCTATAATTTTGGAATTTGATTTAAAAAACTAGTACCCAACTTTGAGTTCAACTGGTGTTCGTGTAAGGTTGTTTGGGCTTTGGGAAATATTGCTAGAGACTCTGCAACATTTAGGGATCTTGCCCTCGGTCATGGAGCTCTGAGGCAGGTGCTTGCCCAGTTGAATGATACTGCCAGAATTTCAATGATAAGAAATGCTACATGGGCTCTGTCAAATTTTTTCCGTGGTAAACCCCAACCACTATTCGAACAGGTAAGCAGAATACATTTTCTACCTCTTCTTCTTAGTTCACAGATACTGTGGATTTTTTTTTATAGATCTTGGTGCTTGGTAGATTTGGACGTAATATGGACCTAGGTGCTTGTTCATTACAATGAATCTGTCATCAGGTTTTAGAAAATGCTCAGAAATTTGGGTTTCACAAGGGGATTACCCTTGCTTGCAATTATCGATTATCAATCACATTCAAAAAAAGTCTTTCGTAGCATTGCTGAGATCTTTGTAGGTGAATTTCCGAGGCAATTTCACAATATCTGAACTAAATTTGTCTGTCCTTTTCAATACTCTGCGCTTGTAACAGAACCAGACAAACAATCTAGTGGCCAATGCAACAACAACAACACCTCCTCAACAACAACACCTCCTGTTGCAATGCCTGCAATTCACCCTCTCTGCATGCATGAATGACTATGGCACCCTATTTTGTGAAGAGGTACTGAAGCTAAAGGTACTAGTTTCCATTAGGATCATGGAATTCAACATCCAAAATAGTATCAAATTCCACTGCAATAGTATTCCCCGACGAGGGCAACAATTCATTAAGACCTATTGGACTCATCACCCCCAAATAGCCTCCAAGGCTACCCAGAGTGTGATCATCTGGAGCAATAAAAAATGCTGATCCATCCCCAATTGAAACAAGAACAGGATCCACATTGGTTATAGAAAACGAGAAACATGTTTTGAAAGAAGAAGAAACTTTTGTATTAGGGCCCAAAAATCTAACTGGTCTATTGTACAATGCCCTACCTGCACTTCAAATTGGTACTCCCAACTCCATGCTAAGGCTCACTGTGCCATTCTTCAAATGAGAATCTTAACCTGAAGTTTGATTCCAAAAAACCCAAGTCCCCTATTCTATGCCCAAGACCTCTGTTACAACGAGTAGAGTTCTGAGCAAAATACTTCACAATAGGAAGCAAAAGAAACATCACAAAATTGCTCGCTTTAGAATGATAATTTTCTGTGCAAAAATTCAACTGCGGACAGTAAAAACATAATATCAAACACAACCAATCCACAATGGAATTTGAACATGAGGATTTATAACCAGAGAAAACCCTCTCCAGGTTAAAAGAATTCCAGAATGGCTTTAAGATTCTAATTTCTACTAATGAGCGGTTACAACACCATAGCAATTATTGTCACAATGAAATCTGTTGGAAGCAAAGCCCTTGTACAGTTTCTACATTTCCACAGTGGAAGCAAGAATCTTGCTATCTCTCATGATCCGGTTCTATGGTCAGATCCTTTTTTATGGCTGCTAAACATGAATCTGTCTTAGCTTTGGCTCTGGTTCTCATTTAGGATCATGGCTATCTGATCTTGCTGTGGCTTTGACTATACAAACATGTTCAATAGGAAAATGTTGACTCTGCTATATATAGGAGCTTCAATGGGTGCTCTCAAACTGCTCTACTACAGTAGTTTCACTCTCAATGGACTTCTACAGCAATTGGCACCATCAATCTACTTTGTTACAATGATGGCTCACGTCAAAAAACTGTGCTACAACCATTGGCACCATGAATCTTCTCTCTGCTTCATCAAATGGTTGGCACCATCAACTGACTTTGCTCTCCTCGGGGTGATGACAGTGGCAAACACTTTTTTGGGCAGCTTTGTTTTGTCTCTGATTCAAGGCAGAACTATGTTGGCCTCATTTTTTTATTCCTTGGAACTTATTTCTCTCATATTTTCCATCCTATCCCCAGTTTTCTACCAAGAAAGACATAACTTCACGATATCAAAATTGACTTTTTTTCGCCATTTATCTTTAGTAATGGTACAACTTTAATTTGGTGCATTTGTATAATATCTAAAGAGCAGTCTCAAGCTATTATTCAGTATTTTAGCATAACTACTACATTTAACTGCCATGCTCTAATATTTATATCAACCATAAGCATTCTTAAGGTAGTTCCACATTTGTGAAGCAGAAGGAATGCTTCTGACAGCTTCTTATCATAGTGGTACAATTCTGTTCGCAGTTTATCTTTTATAAACCTCCAATTTTCCAAACGTAGTAGAGACTACAGTTTGCATCTCAAGTTTTGGACAAATCTATTTAGTATTCTATAGAAAATGCATTAATAATACAGTGTTGTGTCTACTAAGCACAAATAATTGTTGTACTAAGTCATCTAAACATCTTGACATCCTCGTTTTATATTCCTTTTCTGTTTTCACAAAGTTTCCTCTGCTACTGAAAATGTAATTATATTAATATTTTTCCATCGATATACGGATTGGATCTAATTAGATGTAAACCCTTGCTACAGTGGTTATTCGAATGGGTTAGAATGTGCATTGTTATTTGTTTCTTTTGAAATACATGCATTACCACTATGCGAGATCTTTGCATTAATTTTGAAATGTTGAGATCTTTGCATTGATGTTGCCTCTACTTAGTGGTGTCTCTGAGATTGAGCTGATCCAAAGGCAATGGATGTGCATCAGTGATCAATTTCTCTTTTCTAGTACTGTAATCCAAATCCTCTAGCATGCAAACAGGTGCCGCAGCAATTATATTTAGGATTGATCATTTTTTTCTCACCTTCACTTTAGGCTTGGAAAAATTTGTTCCAGATTTTTTAGCATTTGACTCACCTGATAGATAGTGATCTATGTGGGAATTTAAGGCTATATTGGATGTAGATGAGAAAGATCTACAAACAATACAAACCTTTGGTATCATGGCCTCTGGAAGAGATCCCGGATTCCCAAATTCTTTGTTCTTCCCAGGATCTGCCTTGCTCTTCTCCAAAGTTTGGATCTGCCTTGTAGGCTCCTGCCTCTTCTACACTGCTTGAATTGGAGCACCTCCATTATGATATCAAATCATCCTCTACTATTAAACGACACAGGTCGCAGATGCTTTGATAGACTTTCCTTTTGGGCACTTCACTGCGAACCAAGTTTTAAAATGTCACAACCCACTTGATATTTATCCCTAGCAAAAGTGTCACATGTGAAGATCAGGATTTTGATGAAGTGAATAACTTGGTAAAGAGAATTTTTGATTACTTATGTATTCGTCCCAACAATATAGATTTTGATGCACTATCATTTTCAACCATGTGCTGAAAAACATACAAAAAACTATGTTTTTAGTGAAATTTGAGTTCACAAGAATCGATGCCAGTCAAAATCTAGACCTTGCTCCCAGCTTACTGGTAAAAGGAAGTACTCATATTTCATGCAAGTAATGGAATGCCTTTTTCGTTGTTTTATCTCGTCTTATTCGAACTTCCAAGTCTAGTATCAATGATTGTCTTATGCTTCAGAAAAACGGTATTATGCTTTAGAGAAGTGTATCTACTTCTTATTATACTTCTTAACTTCCAAGTCTAGCATCAATGATTATTTTATGCTTCACACATAATCTAGTTTTTATTATACTCCTTGAAACATTTTTTATTAGTTGAATGAGACAAACTTAAAAGGAGTAAGCTAATATATTAGCAAAAGGATTTCTGTCACAAATCTAAGATTCTTATAGGAATGCAATGGAAATTTCAGGCATCACCTGAGTAATCTTCAGTGTCTGGAAATTTTGACATCCGAGAGAAGTTTGTTACAAAATTAGGCAGCTCCTACTTGAAAACATGTTGATGTTGATGCGTAGCAATATCCTTCATTTATAGCCATGTGTTGGAATATTTGAAAATTCCAGAATAACAATGGAGAGAGTAATACTCTCCTCTTCTAACACAGAAAATATTGAAATTTCTTCACTGGAAACAGAGTTCAACACTTTGAAAAATTTCTATTCCTTCAAAAAAAAACTATTGCAAATTCTTCCTCACTGAGAGGGATTACAAAATGTGACTGCTGCAAAACGCAATGCACTCAAAATTCTTCTCTATCTCTAAAACTACGCACTGTTGTGCTCTTCAAAACACTTACACTACTATTGTGTGTGATAATAAACTTTACAACTACATTCTGAGACAGGCTCACAGCCCTTTTCTTTTATATGCAACGCATATATTAAAAACATAACAAAACTATGCAAATAACAAATCTATTAAAATGCTCCTGGGGTCCACAATTTATAAATGCTTTAATATATATATGAAATATATATATATATATATAACATATATACGTCGCATTTAAAACAAAATATTACCAAAACCAGTGTGGGACCTTAACAAACAATAAAAATATTCCGCCGCGCATTATATAAAATAAAACATATAACAAAACCTTTGTCAAAACTTCAAACGAACCCTTTAGCCGTGGAGCCCACCGGACTTCAAACGGCGATAAACCATAATTCAAACCAAATTCGCGTTCCAAAATAGCCTGCTGACGTCGGCCAATTTTGTGATGCGAAAACCAAATGAATTCCGCCCTAATCTTTTTCGGGTCCGAATTTGGGCTGGCATACGGAGAGAGAGTTGTGACGCGAATTTCTTATCAAATTCGCCCTAATCTTTTTCGGGTCCGGATTTCCACTGCGCGAGCGGCCCAAACAAAGATCCGCTCCAATCAATTTCTGCCACGTGTCCTCCTCTGGCTTGTCATATCAATCGCATTAAGTTTTAACGTTGTTGTTCAATCAATCGCATTAAGTTTTAACGTTGTTCAAGATCGGACCTCCACTCCTGTTAGCGATTCTACATGCTCCAATATCCTCCGGCCTTCGGCTCTCATCAATGAGAGATTTATGACGGGCATTCTTTGATGCCATTGCAGTCAGGTCGATAAAATGGTGTTTCATTATGGTTTCTCAGACGAGCCGCAACCTTTGAATTGTTGATGCTCTCCGGTTGTTGGGTTACACTGCCTGCTCACTGTGACGGGAAGGAGAAGCCAGCTAAACTTCTACTTAGACCTTGGTGCAAATCTGCATTTCGCTCGGTCTGGTCTGTGTCTGTCTTCCTCGGTTTCTTGGAATCTTGCTTCTCCGTCTCGTCTTGTGCCCACTGCTTAGACTGCACCCATGCCTTGCGTGCGTCAAAGGATGTGTTGCCGTAGGGGTAGCACCAGAGACCAACCCCTGCGCGCTCCCTCCATCCCCTCAACCGAGTCGTCTTCCCAATCAAGCAATTATTACGCAGGCCACTATCCAAACAATAGAAGTGGGCGGGGTCGGGTTCTAGGATCTGGCCACCGTATGGGCTCCCTTGCTCCTCATTTCCCCACTGCTTCACCTTCTCCCACGACACGCACTACGCTTTTTTCCTTTAATTTCTCTCTGAACTGCCCACAAATCACAGCTTCAATCACCGTGGTTTTCTGTGAAGAGGCCCAAGTGGAGGAATAATGCACCCGTCCGGCAGGTCTGAGCTCAGAAAAAGCCCATCTTTCGGGCCTTCAGGAGGGGAGCAGTGGCGTGAATGTGCAGGAACCGGATGCTCAGGTTCGTAGGGCTCGTGATGTGGAGATAGTGCCTCGAGATCCTGGACCTTCCGTGTCTGAAGCTGCTCCCGCCATGGACAGTGACATGTTTGCCGAAGGATGGTGCCGAATTGTTGAAGAACCACCAGATGAGTAGCTGGTTCTCCTTGTTTTGGTTTTCTTGCTTCGGGGCCCACTTAATTGGGCATGTTTTTGTTTATATTACTGTGTTGGACCTTTGTTTTATTTTTGAATTCTGTAAACAATGGTTCCCCTACGTGGGGAATATTGCAACAACCTGAAAAACGTTCAAGACTGGTTTCCCCGTATGAGGGCAGTCTTCTTTTTTTATTTTTTGACAAATTTGCCATAAGTCTGGGCAATGTTTTTGACTTCGGTCATGCTGTAATTTAATTCCCACTGTTAATAGATTAACCTTACTTAGAAAAAAAAAAGTTACCCTGTTTCTATTTTAAACCTGTTTTTTGAAATACAGAGCCATGTTTATATGATTGTTTATAGTCGAAGCGTTGCGGGGTGGTTTATTATATTAATATTTCACGGTCGAATTATGTTCATAACAATTTGAACGCCCACAATTCATAACAAATATTGGAGATTTACTGTCCTGTTTTAAAGTTTTTTTTTTTTTTAAATTGAACCCGCCGTCTTCCGACGTCTTGAACGATTTCCATTTTCGTCGGTCTTGTGACGTCCGTCGATATTGCGACAGTTCTTCCTAGGGTCAGTATTGCGACACTTTTGGAATGCGTCGGTATTGCGATGCTTTTGCAATGCATCGGTCTTGCGACAATTTTGTACGGCGTCGGAATTGCGACAGCTTAAAAACGTCGGAAGATCGACGTTCAAAACGTCGGACCACATTTCTTCGGAATTGCGACAGTTTACAAACGTCGGAAAAGCGACGGTTTGGGAAACGTCGGAAGAGCAACGCTTGTTTGGAAGCGACGGAAAAAGTGTCGGTAGTGCGACACTTTGTCAAGGCGTCGGAATTGCGATGTAATGGCAAACCACGTTTTTCTCGTCCTCGAACTGTCGCTCTTGCGACGACTATGTGTCGGAATAGCGACGAAGTGGCCGTCGGAAATTGGGCCAAATTTTCTTAGTGATACCTTTTTGTTGACTCATGCTTTCAAAAACTTAAAATTCATGGTGCAAACTCTATAATTAGTGAAAAAGTAAGTATAACTTAGCGATTAGGAAAAGATTCACCTAAACATAACGAGATAAATAGAATAAACTTGCAAATATAACCATTATCTTGTCCAAACGAGTCTAACGGAATTATTTGAAACTAAGTGATAAGTCTTCCTTGCAAGTCTTCACCTCAAAGTTTGCTAGAATTTTTTTTTTCTGAGAAAGCATCTTTGTTGAAGTATTGGTGGTGTACCATAGATCTCAAAGAAATCCACCTCCACTAGCCTTCATTTTTGTTTTAACCCTTCTTCACATTAGCAAAACCACTAGAGAGGCCATCCATCCAAAACGGTCACAAATACCATTAAGTTTGTCTAAACTGAATTTGAAATGCGGCTTCACGAAGAATGTACGGATCTCATCAAGACCCAAATCCCCTATCATAGTTGATAACCCGAAAGAGAATATTTTGTGACTTGAAATTGGCGACTTAGCTACCGATAGGTCCATCAGGCGTAAATCAAGATCGGTACTGAACATCTCACATCCTTCTAGGATTCCCCGTTTGACTTAAAATTAGCAAAAACCCTTTTAGAAGCAAGTCTAGAAATGAAATCAACTTTGACGATCTTGAGCCCTTAGATTTGCAACAAAGTCCTAGTAGAGAAGCCTCACCTACTACCTCTCGACCTTGACTTCTCCACCACTTTGGCTCCCACCACCCCAAATCTGTAAAATCAGTTCACAAGTCCGAGTACATCCACTACACCCATCAAGCCTGCTTGCTCAAATCACCTCAACTCATCCTACAAGCCCTCATATTGTAAAGCAACCATTAGCTCCGCCATGAAGAGTAGCTTGGTATGCACCCTTGGTGTTGCCCACGACCTTTGGCACCTTTACAACATGATTAGCAATCCAAAATCCCTCACTTCACCGGAGTTGAGGCTACTATTTCCCAACAACATGTAGATAGAATTAGCAATGCCTTTGAATACATGGAGATAGAAGAAACGAGACCATACGAATGAGGATGTTTGCCCAAAGCCTGGGCGGGGAACCCAAAAAATGGTTTAAGAGCTTAACTCCAAACGGTATACAAGATCTCCCCGAACTCTACCAAACTTTCATAAATAAGTGGGAAATAAAAAAAAACCCCATTCAAATCCTTTCGATTATAACAATGCGAAAGGGATAATGGGGAAAGTGTACGGGACTGCGTTGCACTAGGTTCAACGATGTTTATAATGCCCTCTGCCTCACTCCAAACCTCCATAAATAATCGCCAACAAAGTTTCCCGAAGGATTAGACCTAGACATGGTGATCAACTAAGAGACAAGGACCACGCAACCTTAGAAATGAAAAAAGTGGCCATAAGTGCAGAAGAAAACTTAGCAAAAAAGAGAGCTAGGACTAGATCAAAAAGGAAAGTCACATAGTAGGATGAGTCCCACCCCCTTGACCCCCTTCCTTAGATCCTAGAATAGATGACTTGGTTAGATCCATGGAAAAAATGTGGGAAAAAGATAAGTGAAAGAAACCTCTTAGGGACAGCGACCCAGACACTCAAAACGGAACGAGAACCAAAAATTTAGGAAAGACCGAGTCTCAAAATAAACCAAAGGAAAATGACCAACAAATCAGACCACCTTTAGTAAGCTATGTTGATGAGGGAAGAGAGGGATACAAAACCCATTGATGAAATTCATTTAAACCTAATAGGTTATGATAACGAGTGAGGTTTACCTCACGAGAGAGAAGAACAAGCTTTACCTTCTCATGAAATAAAAATGAAACCAAGCATGAGGACCCAGAAGATCCTACTATAGGATTTTAGAATGCCATAATAGAATCTCCTTGGAAGTATGATATTATAAGTATAAAAAAACAAAGACAACTCAGAAAGGTAGTTCGGACACTTTTGTTACTAAAACCCACGATATCATCCTTAAAGTAGTGGATAGCAACAAAATTGTGGTCAAGAAAATGGAAGCCAAAAAAAAAAGATAAAGCTATTGAGAGAAACCTTGGCTCAAACTGTCTTGGTACCTCTACCAAGATTCACGAGATGGCTATTTTGAACAAAATCCGAAAACCAAAGTCGACAAATTAAGAACATAGAGAAATTCATGGTTGAAAAAGCTGAAGCAAACCTATCTAAACTACAAGCACCCTTGAAGGAGAAATCACCAATAAAATCACCATGCCTCTCAGCGAACTTATCGCCCAAAAACTCTTACAAATCCCAAGTGCTATAGGTCCTGAGATATGGGAAATGATGCAAACACCCTAAATCTAGTGATGACACCCACGAAGTGTTGCATAGTTTAAAAATAGAAGGGAAATTCCAGAAGGAACCCTCTTCACTTTTACATCAGTTTGAATATACATGACCAAATCCTACATAGTGCCATGCTGCACTAGACTTCGGGGCCTCGCATAATCTCATGCCAAAGGTGGTGATGGAAAGATTAGGCCTAGAAATAACAAAACCTAATAAAGACTTATATTCATTTGATTCAAGTAGAGTCAAGTGTGTAGGCTTAGTCAAAGATCTTTGTTTCATTTTGGCCCAAATGCACATAAAAACACTGATCATGGACATAGTGGTATGAGACATCCCTCCCAAGTATGGAATGATTTTATCAGAAACTTGGGGAACCAAACAGTATTCAACTTGATATGTCCTATGCCACTATTCCCGTGTTTAACCAAACTAGAATACTCTATCGGGAATCACACATGAAATATATGGTCGGTAACTTGAAAGGCCGGATAACATCGTGATGTACTCCTTGCATTCGATATGAATTATTTCATTTTACACAACGATGAAGACATTGAGAAACGAGTTAGGAGAATTTGAAACAAACTTAGACCCACCACATTAGCTACCCCGGGTTCTCTATGATGGTGGACACTCAAAATTATCATGACCATGAGAAGTTATGTCTTGAGGAAAGAGAGTTGTTCCTCACGAAACAAAAATAGAGCAAGAAGCACAAAACATTATATACCATCAAGAAAAATTTCTCAAACCATAGACAAACATCGGTAGTAACATCAAGGGAACTTTCAAAAACAAAGGCATTAGAAGACTTGCATATTACAAACATGTTTGGAAATCGAGGGCGAGGGAAGCTTAATGTTCTTACCATACCTTAAGGATTTACCATCTCATAACTTTACCCCTTCAAATGAAACCTTGGTATTTGTAGCAACAATAGCTAAAAATCAGGAAAAAAATGTACGATAAACTTCTTATGAAAGGATATGATGAGCTGAGTCCAAATATGCTGAGTTGTTTGAACTAGCTAACATTATACCATTCCACTGCAAGACTTAGAACTACTAGAATTTGCAGAGATTTTTGAAGATACTACTACATGTAGAGAAAATAGTGAGAAGGACTATGACAATGCCATCACTCCAAGAAACGGCTTCGACAAAAGAAAAAACAAAAATCTTGACCAAAAAATAGTAATCAAAGATAAGGCAGTGGACATAGGATCTGCTTTGATTTTATAAACACAAATACACACCCTTGTGATAGAAATTATATCCTTCCTTCCCAAGACCATGCTATACAAATGATAGGTGATTCTAATCATGTGTCTTTACAAAATGATGTTTCGGGGTATCGCCAAATAATTCCTTTACAAAGCGAATAGCTCAAAGAATTTTTCCAGAAGTATCTTGGAAGTAGTTCCATCTTCAAACCTAGAATTGAAAAACCACCAAACACGAAAAAATGCTCCTAAAATCCATGTTTCCAATTCTAAATTTTTGCATTCTGATGTACCTTGATGATTTCATCATATACTTCAAAAATGATAAAGAATATCTTCATTATTTGAAACGGATGTACAACATAAGGAGAAGTGGAGATCAAAGGTATAAAGAAGTACCGCGGGAAGATACGGGGTTGTTTAGAGATTCGTGCATGAATCCTTATGTTATGCTTAAAAGAAAATTTTCCAAACTTTTCTTTTCAAGAGCGCGAGTGGACCAAGTGTGGTAGGAGATCCTTATGAAGATAAGATGCTCAAGTTTCACCACTGATTTAGTTCCAAATTTTTCAATCATTGTATATATCATTGTTGGAAGAAATAAAACAAAAAGAATAGAAAACTCAAAAACAATAGAAAAGTAGAAAAAGAGGGTATTTTGAAAAGCGAGAAAGAAATCACCATGTTCAAAAAATAGTCATTCTTAAAGCGCGCAAGTCTAAATGCCACTACTAGTGCTCAAAATGTCTTGTTTAGTTATCTAGCCTAATCATAGCGAACATGTTTTAAATTTATTTCTTGATAAGTTAGTGAGAGAAGAAATAGTCAATATTGTGTAAGCTTTACTTGTCAAAGAAAATAGATTAGGAAAAGATATTTGGTTCCACATGCTCAAAACAAAACCAAAGAGAAAAACGGGGATGAAAAACAAGCATTGTATCCTAGCCATTTTGATTTTCTAGAGTTCATTTTTATGAAAAATAATATTTGTGTGTAGCTTGTCTTTCATGCCACAAGTACATGAAAAATCAGAATTTTGCCTAATCACGATTTGGAAATTTTTCAATTTCATGTTTTAGATTAGATAATAACATCTGTCAAACAACTTAATCTTGACGGTCGATCTAGCATAGGTAGAGAAACAAAGGAGTTCATCGGTTTAATATGAAATCTCGGTGGATATAAGTGTAGAATTAGATAGTGTCATTTTTCAAAAATATTATACCAAAGGGTTGCTTATCCAAATGCACCGAAAGAAGAAAAAATATTAGGAAACATAGCGGGGGTAGGTAGAAATTTCTTTGATGCTAATCATGCTATCAATTTTGAAATAACATCAATAAAGAAAGAAATTTGCACCAATGGATAAAGGCCTTGTTATTCAAGACGGAGAGATCTGAAATTCTAGACATCTCCTAAAAAGTAAGAGTTTGCCATCCCCAAATGGAGCCAGCACGGTAGTCATTAGTAATTTTCACCGTTGATGATGACTAGTTTTCAAGAAGATAAGTTTTCTAGAAGTTGATGTCCAATTTGTCAAAGCTTGTCATCTAGAAAACACTCCTAAACAATTTTCGTCCTCCTACCTTTTCAGTCTGACCTATGATGATAAAAAACTTAGTTGTCGGGTCTATCTGGTTTCGGTCATATAATCCGCTTGTCCATGAGAGTTTACATCATAACTAAAGGTTACTCTGCTATCATTCACACTCCTCCTCGGGTCATTCATTATCCAAGTGTTGATAAAAAGGCCAACCACCCTACCTCTGGTCATATGTCATTTTGAGATCTAATCTTACCCAAAGAAGATACTCAAAACCTATCGAATATTTCCCCTAAGTCAAGAAGTGGTGCTTTACGGAATCCCTCCTTGGCAAAAGCATCTGGCGAGCAAAATATTTTGTTCAATACCCGGCCAACCTTTGAATTAGCACTTAATATGCAAAAAAAAAACGTACATGCATAGGTCATGCCATTAAAAGGTATTTATGTCTGCGTTTGTAGTACATGTTTCAAAAGCCAAGTTTGATATAATGTTGATCTACAATGTTTGAGTGTCTCTTTCAAAGCGAGAGATGTCTAGTATTCCGGAAGACATCATTAAATTAAACATAAGAAGGCAGTTGCTTCTCATGTTGTTTTGAGCACAGGATAAGAATACTAGTCAGAGAGCAAATTCAATAAACCTATGCAAACATAGTCAAGAAAGGTTAGTAAGTAATGACCTTGACAAATACTATACAAATACAAGTCATGTGGCTCGTGGTTTAAAATATTCACAAGGATATTCTGACCACAGGATACATATCTCAAAAAATGCCCCTTATAGCATATTGTCAAATTTTCACTTTATTACTTATTGTGATATGCCAAGTAGAGATATGTATTACAAGGAAAGATGACACAATTTGAGAAAGGGATGAAATGCCATGACTATGTTAACCTCCTCCAAACATGAGCAGATTGTTGGGTCACTTGCTGCAAACCTCCTCCAGTATAAAGAGCAGATGGTTTGGAAATATTAAGTAAGCCTCCTTCATTTAAAAATCATAGGGTCAGGAATAGAGGTATAGCCTCATTCAAAGAGCACAAGACTAGCAATGTTTCAAATGACCTAAAACTTGTTTACACCACTTCCTCCAAAGGATGAAACAACTGATACAACAGTATTGTTTTAGAGGGTGTTTAAATGAGTTCACTGTTTAAAGGATAAAGATGAAAATCAGTGAAAGCGACTGAAGGTTTATGGTTTGAAGCCATTTGTGACATCATAAAAGTAGTGATAGAATGGTGTCAAAATAAGTCTTTTCTCTTTTATCTATAAAGGCCTCCTTCGAAGAGTAACCAGAGGCTAGAATGTCCACAAATTGGAACAAGCTCATCAAAATGACAGGAAGGATGTGGGTCAAAGCTTCGTGAGTACAAATAAGGGTTATCCACAGTCAAAAGGAAAATGTCAATATAAGGTGCCTAACAGTGTTTGACAAACTTCAACAATGAGTATAATCAATCATAAAACACTAGAGAGTTGAATTGTCAAAATAATTTCTAGAATTGTCAATCACCTCCTTCCAAGAGATAGGCAAAGGATACATCAGCAGTCTTGGATATAGTTCTTGAGAAATCTTCCTTTTTAAGGATAGAATGGACAAACAGCGACAAAACAATTAGTTTTCATAGGTTTAAAACCTACTTCACATCAAGCAAAAAGATGACTTTTCTAGTGTTTACAAAACCCTGTTTCCTCTGTTCATAAAAAACTCCTTCAAACTGTCATGAGGATGAAACTTGGGATAAAAACCTTCATCCAAATTATCAAAGAAAGAGAGTTGGTTGTGGTTGATAGTAGTTATTTCATATAAAAATGGACAACAAAGATTAGAATAAGTCATGATTGCCAAGAGTTACATTAGTGGTCTCAGGGGTTATTTCCTAAATGAAGAGGTAGTGAAAAAGGTCTTGTTTTTAAGGAGGCCTCTTTACCTCGAAAAATTCATGGATATGACGATCTTAAAAAGAAGTTGGCCACAACATTGTTTTTATGAGTCCTAATCGAATATGGGTCTTTTTGATATTTTAAAGGTGATAAAATAATAAAGAGAGTGATTTATGTTTTGATATGACAAAAACCCTTTTCAAAAGGCATCCAAACCCTTACAAAGTAAATGCCAAGGTATTTGAGCTTATTTGAATTTTAAAAGGTGGAAGATACTGTTTAAGAGGCCCATTAACATGTTCAAAGCATGAAGCATACCCTCATTAGCCTGCTCACTGGAGAAAAAAAAATTTCGGGCATCTTTTCCAGTTTTTGGAGCTCAGAAGTCTACGCAGTGCATCTGTAGATGTCCGCGGCGTGCCTGTGAGCACCCGAACAAAGCAGTTGAACTATGACATAGTGTGCCTGTAGTGATGTGCGGCGTGCCTGTAGTGACCCGAAAAAGACCCGACAGTTTCATCTGCACGGCGTTTTCTTCTACAAACATGCCACTCACCCAAAAGGCTTCCAAAAAACTCTTTTGAAAAATACTCCAATGATCAAAAAAGACCATGAATTTATCATGAAGGTACTTCTTCACTTCTTGATAAATTTTGAAGTTTAAAGGGGGTGTTTTTTGCTGTGTTTTCCAAGAAGAAACAATGGCTTTAAAGCCACTTTATCACTTAAAAAACAAAGAAAGACACAGTGATTAGGAGTTTCGGAATTTGGTCAAAATCAAATAATTTTTGTTGTTGTGGGTATCAAGGGTTAATACAGTGATAGGTGAAGTTGTTTTATCAGTTTTTAAAGAGCCCTAACTACCTTTCGAAAACAATGATAGCCCACAGTTGCTAGAAAGAAAAACAGAGGTTGTAGAGATCTCAAAACAGTTTAAATGATCATCTAGACAGTGGTAAAAGGGATGAAGGCCTAGTCAATTTAAAGAGGTCCTTTTTGTGTTGTGAGGTAATGAAAAATTTGTGCAGCCCCCAGAGTCTAAAAAGTAATGTCTATTTTCAAGGTCTTCAAGTCAGTTGAAAGATGTCTTGTTTACTTTTTAAAGAGCAGTGAATAGAAAAGGGGTAGTGCTTGAGGGGAGGATTGTTTGTGCCAAAACAAAGGGAATTTCCTCTTCAAACAAAAACCACAAAAATATTTTGTCTAAACCCTTTGCTCAAACACAGTGATCAAAGTGATTTTGGTTATCATTTGACAAAAAACTTGTTTGCTAGCATCAAAGAAGCATAGTGACTTGCAAGGAGGAAAAGGTGTGGTGTTGGGAAACTATTTCAGAGACCATTTGAATTAGCCTATCTTGGTCAGCCAACAAAGAGTATCCAAATCAAAATGTCTCCCAGGCAATACAACAGAAGTGGCCCTCACAAAAGGTATGAAAATTTTCCAACTGAGGAAGTAAATTCCCATCCTTCAGTACTTTTTAACTCTCATGAAGTTGGATGTTTGGAGTTTTGTCAAAGGGTTTAGGAGGTGAAAAGTTATCTTCCCTTGACACATCTATTTTCTTTGAGACTGCAAGGGAAACATGTTCATCTGGCAGGTTTAGATTTCAAGCTTTCTCCTAGATCCATTTCCATAGCTACCAAAATTCCATATGTCAGAGAAAAATGATTTAAGCAGAGCTACCTAGACTCGAATCAATATAAACCATTTTTTAAACTATGGCATCGGGATGCATGCCCATCCATCTTTCCTTTTTCATATTTGTTGACTATCTATGCTCCCCTCATGAAGATAATCATGAAAATTTCACATGCGAGGTAAGGTTTTCTCGGGTCTATGCTTACCATGTCTAGCTACTCATGCACTTCACAAGAACCCAATTGTTAAAGCTCCCCTTTTTCCTCGATAAAAGCATTGAAAAGATGGCTTCCACTGTTCAAAAGAGACCTTCCTCTTAGCATCCAACTTGTCTTTTCCATCATTCCCTTATCAAGGTTGTCATTCTTCATGAACTTGAGAAGAAGGGAATTTCTTGGGACACTTTCATTTCATATCCTGATTTCACCACTGTTTCTTCATCCCATGCATCTCCTTCACCTTCCACTCATCCTCTTTCTCCTTCTTATAGCAAACCCACTCCTAAGAATCAAAAGTCTCCCATGGTTGATCAAGAAGAAGAGCATAATGAGGAAAAATAGCATAGTGAGGAAGAGCAACACAATGATGAAGAGGAGCACAGTGAGGAAAGGCAGGATAGTGATAAAGAACAAAATAGTGAAGAGGATCCAATTCAAAGGGAGAAAAGTGAAGAAAAACACAGTGGTGAAAGGTAGCACAGTGATGAAGAAGAACACCATGAAGAAGAGAAAAACAACGAAGAGAGAAATGATGTATAAATGGAACAGTTTAATGTGGAACACAACAACCACAAAGAGGACAATATTGGTAGTCCTCACAGTAGCAAACATGATGAGGATGAAGCACAAATCCTTGAGGATGTAGAGCCTAAAAGTCCTGAAGAAAGTAGGGACAAAAGTGAAAAGGGCAGCCCTCAAGGAGACATGCAAGGTGACAGTCAAGGCATTCATGAGGAGGGTCAAAACAGTGGCAAGGATGATGAGGGGAGTAGCAAGGGAAAAGAGAAAATAGAGCATGTGCTAGCTGCCTCTCTTAGGCAAGGGGCCATGCTTTCTTTTCCAAAGGTGACAAAGCCCCAAACATCAAGAAAGAGGGGGCCTCAAACTGTAACTCTAAATGTTAGTAGAGCCCTCCAAAGCAAAGGGAAGTCACCCAAGCAATCCATTGTTGAATTACCAAAGAGGAGAAAGACCAAGAAGGCCACCAAAAGAAAGGGAAAGGAGAAGGAAGAAAGTAGCAATGAGAAAGAGAGGGACTTTGACATAATTCAGATAAATAGTGATGATAGCGACAATGAGGCCAGAATCCTAGAGTCTCTCTTGATAAATAGAGAAGAAAAAATTCATGATCTAAGAGCAGATCTAGGGAGGTCTAAAAACATCATTCACTTTCTGCAAACACAAAACAAGCAGGTGAGTGTCCACATGGCGGTATATGAGACACGGGCTATCAAGTATCAAAAAGAGGCCTCCAAAGCATAAATTAAGTTGGAAGAACTCATGGGAAAGTTCAATGATAGTGAAGAAGAAGATCAGCCAAGTAGGAAGATGCCAAGGACAATGGGACTCAGAAGAGCCTTGGAGAAACAAAAAGAGGAAGAGGCTACCGTTTTCCAATCTTTCCCTCTTACTACCTTATTCACCCAAGAGATAGAAAACAATAGAGAAGCATGGCTTGAAAGGGTGAATGACCACTTGGAAAAGATGTTGGAAAAGGCCAATAGAGATTTGGACCCTCAAAGAAGAATGATCGAGCACTATAAGAAGCATCAGTTTAAAAACCCATCAAGGTCATGCTCGCCAAAATTCGGAAAAATTCGGCAAGGTTTGGTTTTTTGACATTTTTGTGCTTTTTGCTAAAAACCATGGGCATTGCCATTTTTGTTTGAAGCATCCTCAAATGATTAAAATTGTATCATTGGATGCCATAATTTCAGGGGTATCTACTCAGTGATTTTCAAATCAATTGAAGATGATTTGGTCCCCGAAAGTGGCGAAAAATAGTCACTTTTTCAACACTCTGCCCCGCATATCAGCAAAGGCTATTTTCTGGGTGTTTTTCACATAGGTCAGATTTTAACATGCTTCCATTGGTCAGTTTTGGGAAAAGAAGGAATTTTCATAAAAAAGAAATTTGTAGCTTTCCAACGAGCCATCACGGGCCTCGTTCCAACATCGGGAAGGCCTCGAAAGTTTCCCACAAGGCAAGGGATTTACTATGACGTATATTTCTTAAGTATTTTGTGAAAAATGTGCACTTTTACGGAAGTGGCTTTTCCTAATGTGCGTTTAGCCTTTTTTGGCCATGGGTTAGTTAGGAAAAGTCAATATAATTTCTTTTTTTAGCATTTTTAGGATATTTTTATAGATATTTTGTGCCTTGGGCTTTGTAAAGCCTCGAGGAAAAAAATCGAATATTTTGATGGGCCAATGAGCTTGCTAGTTGCACCGGGAGGTTTCCTTGGCCTATATATTCCAAGAGACTTCATTGTAAATAAGGTTGAACTTGATGATATAGAGAAATATATGGTTATACAAGCTTGGAAGAAATACTTGTCTCATGCATTGGATAGTTTCTTGAATGTGTTGGATGATGAAAGAGGACTGTTGTTAGATTCCTTGACTTGGTAAAATGGTATAGTGTCCCTCTCTGTTATGTTTCTTAGTTTTCATAAATATTTCATGTTCTTGCATGCTATAAGATAGTAGAGAATAGATTTGGGACATGCCCTTGGAGGCACTTCAGATTTCCTGTTTCATTATAGCTTCTATGTTTTCTTCCTTCTTAGTCATATCTAAGAATCCTTGATTGCTCTTAGATCACGCTTGTTTGCTTGTTTCATTTATGGTTTTATGCATACTAGAAATAAATTCATGGTATGCCTTGCTTACTCATGGCTAGTCATAGCTCCACCTATGAAACCTTTCTTTGAATGTTTGATTGTCCTAGTTGAACAAAGGAGGTCTTGTATTGATCTTGCCCTTTGCCTAAAATTCCGCAATCTTACTTCAAAGTGCCTGATAGATGGAAATATTATGTCTAGGTGTTTCCTCATAGTGGCTTGAGTTATTTGTGTCTTAATTGTCTTTCCCAAAAGTCTGATAGAAATTTCCTAAAGTTAGAGAGTCATATATCTATATGTATTGCTTGAATGTTTATTTCTATAAATTTATCAGTTTGTAGTTACATTCATCGTGATTAATGGTTAGCCCTACCATGTTTATGTCATCTATTGAACTATTTATGTTTGAAAGCATTTTTTCTTCACCAACTTAGTGTCCATCCCACTTCATTTTACCCAAAGATCCATTTTACCTTGATCAGATCGGCCTTTCAACATACCTTGTATCACCATCTAAAGATTTCTTGACCTTTTCGACCCCATAGCCCAGTTGATCTGACAATAATTTTATCTATCTTATTCTTTGATCAGTTCCTCCGTCAAAAACCTAAAAGAAAAACTAAAAACCTATTCATAAGTAGCCTAAAATCGAAACACAAGAAGAAAAACACATAGATATCCCTTTCACAAATAGAGAAAGCCCTCTCTAAGTCTAGGAAGGCTAGGTCATTGGGCCCCAAATATTGGTTTCACAATATTCTCTTAGTGTCACTTGGCTTGCCAATCGGTCAAATCCATAGTCCTAACTAAAGTAGCATGCACGAGAAAGAAATTAGAAAACACCCGGAGGGAATTATCAATGAATACTCTGAATGACAAGCTCGAAAAGTTGGATAAAATTCTAAATGCTTAAAGATCTCCTCTCATAAAGGCTGGGATAGGCTACAAAGGAGAAACCGAGCGAATCTAAGGTAGAAGATAACCAAAATATCACTTTTGTAAAAGATAAAAATGATAATGAAACGTACTCAAAAAAGATTCCTACGAGAAGTAGATGCCGGCAAAAACATGACCTATAATGAAGTAAACGGAAACAAGAAAAGAAGCCTCAAATAACAAAGAATGAAATAAAGAAACAATTAGCTAAAAAAGGCTCTTACACTCCACGAATATGAATTGAATAAATTTGAAAATTGTCCAAAGGAGATTCTTTCCTCCTATGAGATATCACTTGTTTATCACGCAAAGCCCCGGGACATATTGCGGCATACTTTCGGATAAATAAAATCAATTCCAACTAGCAAAGGATGCGAAACTAAAAATACTACCTCAATCAAAAAAATGGAGAGGACAACCTTTCACCAGCTACACTAATCGTTTCCATGGGTATTGTTTTTACGCTGAGGGTTTGGTCATAAAGTCTTGAAGTGCGAAAGTATGGACAAAGAATGATGTATGAAAAATCAATGAAATTTGTGAACAATGGAGAATTCACTCATAATCCATTCGGAAATATAATTAAGATTCTTTTTCTACCATGAATCGGGCACAAGTCTCACAAATGTCCTCTCAAAGAATGTGGTCAATCTTCTTAGAAAAGGTACCAAAAAAATCGGCGAAAGTATTGGAAAAGAAGTTGAATAAGTGTGACCTAGCTCACAATAACTCAAGATCAGAGAAAAGTCAATGGTATATGGACAATGGTTGCTTTCCAGAAAGCATATGAAAATTTGGATATCGAAGCAATTTTGTAACCTTTAATGAAAAGAAATCGGGAAATGTAACATTCGGCAATGATAAAAGCGAGGAAAATCAAGGAAAAGGCTCAATTAGTCTAAATAATGGAAGAGGAGAGGCTCAATATGTACTATTTTTGGATGGGGCAGCCAATCTTAAAAGCATCGATCGGAAATGTGTGAAAAAGAGAATTTTGTGAGGTCCTTTTGAGCCCAAGGTGTGAAGTAAGATCAAGCACCACGAAATACCTTGATCAAAGGTGTTAGAATATAAAGTAATGTCTATATATTGGAAGAAGAGAATGAAGCACGCCACATAAGAAAACTTGACGAATCATTCTTGTGGCATAGAATATTAGGACACTTAAACTTTGTCACATCCTTGATACGAGCAGAAGAAAGCGATAAAAAAAATGCCTACGACTAAATAAGCCTTCAAATAGCATATCTAAATCCACTTAGTGGGCAAGACCCACACATATTTCAAGACCAAAGATGAGCTATCTACAAGTAGGTCACTTCGGCTTACATACACATGGACCTGTGTGGACCTTCAAGAACTAATGCACCAGGTGGAGAATCTTATTTAATTCTAATAATATATGATTTTACCAGATTGATGTGGGTGGCATTTCTTAATATAAATCTGAATAAATTGCAAAATTCAAAATATTCAAGGCATTGGCAGAAAATCAAACAGGATGCAAGCTAAAATGCATCAGATCGAACAGAGGAGGTGAATTCACAGACTATGATTTTGCAGACCTATGCAATGAAGATGGGATAAAACAATAGTTTACAATTGCAAGTACACATCAACAGAATGGAGTGGAAGAAAGACAAAATAGGCCTGTAAAACATATTTCCAGAGCTATCATGCAAGAAAGTAACATTCCCCAAACCTACTGGGAAGAATCACTACACACAACTGTTCACATTCTCAAAAAAGCTCATCTAAGTCAAAATTGTGATAAGTGTAGGTTTTAACCCTGAACAGCAATTATCTACACACGAATCTTATAACAGAAAATAAACAATAGTGAGAGCATAAAACATAAAACAGATCAACACAGAGATTTTCCCCTGGATCCCAAATCGGGACGACCAACTTGATTTTTCATTATATTCCTTTTAGTGTTACAACACACATATATACATGCGAAGCATACATAAACCCCGATCCATAAACCCTGGATTAGAACATAACCGTAGTTCCCTTGGCCAGGATCTACAAAAATACTGAAATGAAAACCATCGTGCCCCAATACCAGCATGCAACCTCATGCAAAACCATGAGACAGCGGACTACCCACGAGTAAGATAAGAAGAATTTTCCATGGGCGTTGCCCCGAACACGGATAAAGGGGGGAGACCACCACCCCCACAGCGACCCCCTGTTGCGCCCAGCACAAAGGGGGGGCTAACGCCCCCCCTCTTACCCCCCCGCGTGTGCTTAGTCGTGGAAAGAATATAACACATACCCAACATTCTCCCACTTGTTGTTTTCTTTCCATGGGGGGCCACAAGAGGGCTTAGTCATTGGCCCAATTCTTCAACACCCATTGTTTCTCTACACCAAGAGAACTTCTGAGTGCTCACAGACTTTGTCAATGCATCTGCAGCATTCTTCAAAGTGTCCACCTTTACCAGCAACACCCTTTTAGCCTCAACCATATCTCTAACAAAGTGATATTGAACATCAATGTGCTTTGTCTTTGAATGATAAGCAGGGTTCTTAGCCAAGAAAATTGCACTTTGGCTATCACGGTCTATCCTTATAGCTTGTTGTACCAACCCCATACTTGAACACAATCTCTGCAACCAAACTGCTTCCTTGCTTGCATGAGTGGCTACTATGTATTCTGCCTCTGTAGTTGAAAGAGCCACTACAGACTGTCTTTTACTCATCCAACTAACTGCGCCTTCAAATAGGCTAAACACATACCCACTTGTAGATCTTCTTTGGTCCAGATCTCCAGCCCAGTCTGCATCAACAAAACCACGAATGTCCAACATTCTTTCCAATCCTGGTCTTCCCTGGTAGCACAAGCCATAATCACTAGTGCCACGTAAATATCTGAAAACCCGCTTCACTGCTGTCCAATGCTCTTTCCCTGGGTTTGACATAAACCTGCTCAATACTCCCACTGCATGTGCAATGTCTGGTCTAGTACAGACCATTGCATACATCAGGCTACCCACTGCACTTGCATATGGAACACGGGACATATACTCCTCTTCTTCTTGTGTCTTGGGACACTGTTCATCAGACAACTTTACACCTACAGGAATAGGAACATTCACCGGTTTACTATCCTGCATATTGAACCTCTGCAATATAGTCTCGACATACTTCCTCTGGTTTAACCAGAGCTTCCTCTTTTCCCGATCTCTCTTAATTTCCATGCCCAAAATATAGTTTGCGGCACCCAGATCCTTCATGTCGAATTTGGAGAACAGTTGGGTCTTCAAATCTTGGATAATTTCTTTGTCATTTCCAATCAACAACATATCATCCACATACAAGACCAAATAAATAACACGGTCACCAATTAATTTGAAATAAACACAATGATCCTCCTTGCTCCTAGTGAAGCCAAGTCCCTGTATATAGGTATCAAATTTCTGATACCACATCCTTGGTGACTGTTTTAACCCATACAGAGACTTCTTCAACCTGCATACCAGTTCTTTCTTACCCTTCACCATAAAGCCTTCGGGTTGCTTCATGTAGATCTCCTCTTCTAGATCCCCGTGAAGAAATGTTGTCTTCACATCCATCTGTTCTATCTCAAAATCAAATGCAGCAGCAACAGATAAAAGTAATCTAATAGAAGTGACTTTGGCAACAGGAGAAAAAATATCACCAAAATCAATTCCCGGCACCTAGGAATAACCTTTCGCTACCAACCGAGCTTTGTATTTCTCCACCTTGCCTTCTACATTCATCTTCTTCTTAAACACCCATTTGCTCCCAATGGGCTTCCTTCCGGCCGGCAACTCCACCAAATCCCATGCATCGTTTTTGTGCAAGGATGCCATTTCATCAACCATGGCCTCCTTCCAGAGTTTTCCATCCTCTGAATCTACTGCCTCCCTGACAGTTTTGGGTTCATCATCAGTTATAGTTAAGGCAAAACCTGAACAGAAAGCAGATGGAATATACCTTTCTGGTTGCCTTCTTTCCCGAACTGATCTTCTCAAAGCTGGAGTTTGTGGCTCTTCATCTTCTGAGTCTTCTTCTATTGTAGAGTCTGATTCATCCTCCTTTAGCTCAAACTCTATCTTCTCAGGTTTCTTTGGTAGGACTTCATGTTTAACAATATATTTCACTTCTCTAAACACCACATCTCGGCTGTACACAACCTTCCTTGTTTCTGGGTTCCAAAGCTTGTAACCCTTTAAACCATCCTTATACCCAATAAAGATGCACCTTTCAGATTTATTATCCAACTTGGTCCTTTTCTCCTTTAGAACATGTACATATGCATCACATCCAAATACCCTTAGATGTGAAAGAGAGGGTTTCTTACCGGTCCATACCTCATGTGGAGTCTTATCCTCCAACGCTGATGAAGGTGATCTATTAACTAAGTAACATGCAGTCTCCACTGCCTCTGCCCAGAATTCTTGTCCTAACCCGGTACCACTGAGCATGCTTCTTGCCTTTTCCATCAGTGTTCTGTTCATTCTTTCTGCAACTCCATTTTGCTACGGTGTGTATGGAGTAGTCTTCTGTCGTGCTATACCACACTTCTTACAGAACTCTTCAAATTCCTTCTTGCAGAACTCCCCACCATTATCTGTCCTCAGCGCCTTTATCTTCTTCTCTGTCTGGTTTTCCACCGGAGCCTTAAATTCTTTAAATTTGTCAAAGACTTCAGATTTCTTCCTCAAGAAATATATCCATGTATTCCTTGAGAAGTCATCTATGAATGAAACATAGTACACAGACTTTCCCAGTGATGGAACTGACACAGGCCCAAACACATCACTGTGCACAAGTTCTAATATCTTGTTCGCCCTCTTAGCACCGGAGGGAAAACTCACCCGATTCTGCTTCCCATATACACAATGTTCACAGAAATCGAAATCCAGAGAGCAATTAGACATACCTTCTACCATACCATTTCTATGCAGTATCCGAAGGCCCTTCTCTCCAATATGTCCAAGCCTTTGATGCCATAGCATGGTCTTTTCTCCGAAGACAGCTAGGCTTTCCACTCCACTTTCAGGAACCACAGAACTGTTACACCCATCAATAACAGTGCTACCTTGTAGCTTGTATAGAGTTCCAGTCCGAACTCCCCGCATTAATACCAGTGCTCCCCGAACCATCTTGTAGGCATCTTTCTCGAACACTGTTTTTACACCTGCATCATCCATCTTGCTTACAGAAATCAGATTTATGGCCAATGCAGGAATATGCAGAACACCAAGAAGTGTTCTAATCCTTCCACCTTGCAGCTTCAGCTTGACTTTTCCACGTCCGACGATTCTGGCCTTCCTATCATCCCCTAGGAAGACATCACCACCATCATATTTCTCATACTCGCAGAACCACTCCCGATGGGGAGTGAAGTGAAAGGATGCACCTGAGTCAATCAACCATGACTCATGATATACATGTGTATTTGAAGAAGAAGCCAAATACACATCCCCACCTTCATCCGAGGTGGTTTTTGCCTCTGCAGAAGGAGCATCATCAGATCCCTTTCCTTTCTCGGGAGCTTTAGATCTGCAGTCCTTTTTGTAGTGCCCTTCCTTTCCGCATTTCCAGCACACCTTTACAAACTTTCCAGGAGATTTAGATCTCCCTCTAGATTTAGATCTCCCACTCGAAACCTTATTCTTGTTTCTATTCTGGGACCTTCCTCGTACGGATAAGGCATCTCCATTCTGACCCTCCATATTTCTCCGTCTCATTTCCTCCGACAGCAAGGCTGAGACAATGTCATCAAAATTCAAGGTAGTTGTATTGCTACCTATTGCAATAACCAGACTATCCCACGAGTCTGGTAGAGAGCACAAAAAACTGATGCACTTATCTTCATCTGAGATTTTAATATCAATAGATGACAGCTGACTTACCACAGTATTGAAGGCGTTCAGATGCTCTGTCACCGAGTCTCCATCCTTCATCCTCAGGTTATACAGCTTTTTCCGCAGGAACAACTTATTCACCAGAGACTTAGATTGGTACAAAGTCCCAAGTTTTTCCCACAAGGTCTTCGCCGTAGCTTCCCTAGATACATTCAACAATACTGAATCTAAGACACACAACCGTATTGTGCTTTTAGCCTTCCGATCCAGTTTCTTCCAGTCTTCATCTGACATTCCTATTGGCTTAGTACCTGGATCTACCGCGATCCACTGATCTTTATCCACCAGCAGATCCTCCATCTTGAGCTTCCACAGCTCAAAACTCTGACCATTAAATTTCTTGATCTCTATCTTTTCGCCGCTCGCCATCTTCTCTCATCGCAAGAATCGATCCCGCTGATCTCCCACTGAACAGGGTCTACCTCAGGCCCAAACTAAAAAACCCTCAGCAGCAAAGGCGTCCCCTTGAAGCCGAAACAGCTCTGATACCAAATGTAGGTTTTAACCCTGAACAGAAATTATCTACACACGAATCTTATAACAGAAAATAAACAATAGCGAGAGCATAAAACATAAAACAGATAAACACAGAGATTTTCCCCTGGATCCCAAATCGGGACGGCCAGCTTGATTTTTCATTATATTCCTTTTAGTGTTACAACACATATATATACATGCCGGAGCATACATAAACCCCAATCCATTAACCCTGGATTAGAACATGACCGTAGTTCCCTTGACCGGATCTACAAAAATACCGGTAAAGCCATCGTACCCCAATACCATGTGCAAAACCATGCACAAAACCATGGACGCGGACTACCCACGAGAGGGACCAAAAATTTTCGCGGGCGCGTTGCCCCCGAACCTCGACGGGGGGGGGCTATCGCCCCCTCTTACCCCGTGCGTACTTAGTCGTGGAAAGAATATAACACATACCCAAACAA